>WURV02200152.1:0-11696 GCA_011762755.2 Epimenia babai
ATATAATTTACCGCCATGTTCTATGAGTACTGAGTTAAGTAATCCATATAATTTACCGCCATGTTCTATGAGTACTGTGTTAAATAATCCATATGATTTACCGCCATGTTCTATGAGTACTGTGTTAATTAATCCATATAATTTACCGCCATGTTCTATGAGTACTGAGTTAAGTAATCCATATAATTTACCGCCAAGTTCTATGAGTACTGTGTTAATTAATCTATATAATTTACCGCCATGTTCTATGAGTACTTTGACCATCTCAGGGTAATCCACCGCGGCAGCAACATGGAGCGGTGTTCGCCCGTAATCATCGGCTTGGTTCACATCAGCTCCGTGCTCAATCAGATATTTGGCCACGTCGGTATGCCACGCCCGGGCCACCTACAACCATTATATTTCCTAGTGTGAACTACATTGTCCTTAGGCCCATCAAACTATGTTTTTTTAATTTGATACATTCGATTCACTACGTTCAGTAATGAGATAAAAAATGCACCTTTTGAGACTAATTGAAGTTAGTTTTTCTAATTCAATTAGTCCCAAAAGGTGTTACCCTTCAATTTTTTATCACGACTAAGACTACTTTTTATAAGACTATGGCTACTTATGTCATACATGGGTCAGTAATGTCAGTTAGCTTCTTTTAAGGAGTTCACTTGATGTTTGATTGCTTCTGAAACCCAACAAAATCGGTAATGATAAAGGCATTAGATGTCTCAGAGCAAAGAAATGTCAAATAAAAATACCTAGACCTCTGATGGGACTCGAACCCATGACCTCCAGTGCTGGTGCTCTACCAGACCGGCTATCAGGAGGTCGTAGGTTCCAGTCCCATGAGAGGTATAGGTTATTTCCATGCATTTCTCTCCACTTATTCAGAAAACCACAATCGGTATTCCTATTAACATTACGTTTATATAGCAAAGATCTCTAAAATCAGCAAATCAATTTATAGTCTATCATGCATGTTACTGATATCTGTGTCTATTACTGGCATGATATACGGACATTTAAACAACAGTGCGTTCTCAAAGACGGTGTGAAATACCTAAATGCGCAGGAAAAAGCTTGCCCCTATCGCTCAGCTGGTAGAGCACCAGACCGGTCATCTGAAGGTTATGGGTTTGAAGCCTCTCAGATGAATAAGTATTTAAAAATTTACGTTTAGAAAAAAAAACCAACATATTTTACATGAACTGAAAACGGGAGACTGTCACCTCATGAAGGACACACTGTCCGTGTTTATCAGTACAATCAATCTGAGCTCCACTCGACAACAACGAGTCGACAAACTCGAGATTGATGGCGGCGTTCTCATCCGTTTGACGACCGAGGTCGGCGAAGTAGTTGATGAGGGCACGATTGCTCTCCACCGACATAACGTGCTTCGAATTCTGAATGAGGAAGTTGTCGTGTATTTGATCGAGGCCGATACCACTGCATCTTGTCTTCACTTCGCATTCTGTACCATCCACGTTGTCCACTCTCACTTCTGATCATGAAAAATATCGCAGAATGATTACTCTATAGCAGGAAGAGACTAACTTACATAGACAGCACCAGTAATAGCAATTATTGCAATGAAATTTTATCAAGTTTCGTTATTGATGATTAATTATCATTAATGCACATCAGAGATCAAATGTTTTTTTCGACAAAATGATCTCAGAGATGTACGTTTATCCTGAATATTGATGAATATTAAAGACAGTTTGTTATATGTTTCACGCGTAAATGTGTAACTTGATATATGTCTTAAGTGTATTAGGGTGTAATGGTATAATGGTGTTATGGTATTATGGTGTAATGGTGTCATAGTGTAATGGTGTGATGGTATTATGGTATTATGGTGTAATAGTGTAATGGTGTTATGGTGTTATGGTATTATGGTGTAATGGTGTTATGGTATTATGGTATTATGGTGTTACGATATAATCGTGTAATGGTATAATGGTGTTATGGTGTTATGGTGTTATAGTGTTATGGTGTAATGGTGAAATGGTGTTATGGTGTGATGGTATTATGGTGTAATGGTGTTATGGTATAATGGTGTTATGGTGTTATGGTGTTATGGTGTTATGGTATAATGGTATAATGGTGTTATGGTGTAATGGTGAAATGGTGTTATGGTGTGATGGTGTAATGGTGTATAGACAATCTTAGGCTTCATCAAATGTAATGGATTGTGATGTAAAAATACTTTATAAACACATAGGTCAGTAAAACTTTCATCTGCGCTGTACATTTGCATAATGTCAAGGCCAACCATTTTGAGTTTTTTTTTTTGATTTTGAACATTTATTCAACAAACCATAAAAGCTAATACACAGTACAATTTACAGAGAAAAATAGGCATGGTTTCTAAAAAAAACGATTTGCTGCATCAATACATTAAGTACAAATTATGTTGAAATCAGCCTTAGAGAATGCGCCATGAATAATTTAATAATCCATAAATAAATAAATAAATGATGCGTAACAGAAAAAACTATTTTGATAATAACAAAGCATATACTGTATACAGTATAAACTAGTTGTTAACTCTTTGAACATAAGTTAGTGAAGCTCCGTACTGTATTACTATCGGAGTGAACAGTAATCAAGGATTAATAAACCAATCACATTGTGTAATATTAAGATAATCGCATACCTGTACCATGTAACTGTCGTCTGTGTGTGGTGTATTCTTTCCACTTTGAGGCGCCACTCTTCAAATTCACAATCAGTTCGATGGCCTTGGATTTGCCAGAATTGTTCCGAATTGCATTTTTGAACTTATTCAATATATTCTTGTGCCTGTAAATACCACAGGATATAATTTACTGAAATCAATACCAGTATACAAGTAACATCCATCGTTGAAACTTAAATTAACTACAATTGATAAACTTTACTCAATTTTCTAAACTACCATTCGATGCTACATCTTTGCAAAAAATTTAGATGTGAAAAATTTATGGATCAACAAAAAATATTGGGTAATAATCGATCAAGTGTTATATACAGTAAAACATAAAGAAAGGGCATTAGCATACTCCCAGACTCTGCACGGGACTAATATTTTTCTGTAAGGACTACAATATCATATCTTATATTAAACACTTCATATGGTTGACTAAAACACAACTAAACACCACATTCTTTTATATGGTTGACCAAAACACAACTAAGCACCATGTTCAATCATATGGTTGACTAAAACACAACTCTGCACCACATTCTATCATATGGTTGAAACACAACTAAGCACTACATTCTATCATATGGATGACAAAAACATAACTAAGCACCACATTCTATCATATGCTTGACTAAAACACAACTCTGAACCACATTCTATCATATGGTTGACTAAAACACAACTCTGCACCACATACTATCATATGGTTGAAACACAACTAAGTACTACATTCTATAATATGGTTGACAAAAACACAACTAAGCACCACAATCTATCATATCATTGATTAAAACAAAATTAAGCACCACATTCTATCATATGGTTGACTGAAACACAACTATGCACCACATTCTATCATATGGTTCACAAAAACAACTAAGCACCACATTCTATCATATGGTTGAATAAAACACACCTATGCACCACATTCTATGATATGGTTGACTGAAACACAACTAAGCACCACATTATATCATATGGTTGACTAAAATATAACTAAGCACAACATTCTAATAATTACAGTACAATCATATTACAAAAATCATCATTCAAGGACTTTCAGTACATTCTCTTTAAAAGCACTCTTCCTCCACCTTTATTGATTATTGTGGATATGATGGACCTGTAATCATGCTGCCATGACAGGTTTGGCAAGAACATGCATATTACCAAATATTCAGCTTATTTATTTATCTTCATTTTAGTCCCATTGTACAGCGCAGTTGAGAGTTTACTCAAATGATAACTGCGCTATGAAAGTTTGGCTCAAATGTATGCGTGCGAACCTCGAGTCCAGGTACAATCATTATTATTACCCGTGTTACCGTAATATTATTAACTAGACCAGAATAGTATATAACTACCCGTATTACAGTGAAATTGATAACTAGCCTAAAAAAGTACAGCGTTATCACCCGAAGTTTAAATTACAAGACCGGGGAATAAATTACTTTTACAAATACTTTCTACCACCCTTTATTTTGAATACCCAATCCCAATTATCCAGTCCTGATTATATTGTAATTTAATTAGCCTTACTCCAACATTGCGATTTAATACATACAAGTAAACTATGGTTATGTCCTTGGCTTTTCCAGTGTCTTCATCGTCGACAATAAAAGACTTGTACAAAGAAGTTATTCTTTAATAAAAAATAGGTCAATTTCATGCAAATCTATAACAGTTATTGGAATATTATAGAAGTGTTAGTAAGGCCACGTCGAGATTACTGTGTACAGCCATGAAAACCTTGCTTGCCATAAGATATAAATCTACTAGAGGGGCGACTAGGATGGTACCAGGTTATAGTAAATTATTTATCGACGTAGCCTACTTATTTCTGTTGTCATGTTTTTCTTTGTAATTCACTGTTTCATCGGTAACGTCAATGTGACTGTCGCCAGCACCGCGCTGGTTTGCTACGTATCCTTTCTCTTTACTTGTAGCTGCGTCATCGTCACTTGGAAATATACGTTGTTTTCGTTTGATATTAAAATTATTCTTTTCCATGATGTGTTAAAACACAATAATCCCGTAAATGTTTGTGAATCATGTACGCGCCATTTACTCGGCCTTATCAGTAAACAATGTTATCTCCATGGTTACCTCAATTCGTCTGTTCGTGGTGGCTGTCCGATCAAAAATTGTTTGGTAAAATTCTCTCATACTTTCTCAATAAATGGTTCTTATAACCTAAAGGAAAACAACCAAGGGTGATCGATAAGTCCCGGGTCACTGCAACATGTAATATTATAAATCTAATGAACTGAAAAATTTAATTTGTGACTTTTAAAATTCAATTATGACTGAAAGAACGCGTTTACTTTAGCCTACACTAAGTTAAGCAAGCAATACTATGAAAAGCACACATGGGCATATGACTATTATAACCGCAAAAACACTGTTAAAACCTTCGGAACAATATGCGCGAAAATTTTAAAGCAGGTCTATCAGAAATTCACCCTCAAAATCGAATCTGCGCGTCAATCACTGGTCCTACGCTCCGGAAGATGTCTTATAGAACTTGGAGACGTATAATATTGCCTCGAAAATGATGGCAGCATACAGATGGCCCTGGTACCATCCTGCATGTAATTAATATATTTATCATATATAAGATGTTGTTACAAGGAGAAACAAGGTATCACTGGAAGTCATGACATCGTTAATGTTACAAGAGGCAAAAATTATTGTAGACCTTAATAGTTTTTGCCTCTTGTACACAATATATATAGACCGCAATTATCAGCCTAGGAAAGCTTTCGAATGCTGTTTACAATATGATTCACTTCAATCATACAATCAAAAAGCCTTTTTTCAATTTCGGTATTCACAATAAGGGTTAATAACTCTCATACAATAAGTGAACGCCATTTTCTTTGGTTTTTCCACTGACGACACATACAGCTAGAGATATTGACGTCTTAACGAATCTTCATGACCATATATTATCAATGTTTTCGAAATTATGATTACCAAAGACATTTCTATCCGCGAGAGCGCAGTTGAAAAGTTTCCAGGGAGCATGAAATTCCACATAGATTATTCTATCGATATTTCCTTGAACAATGTGGTATCATGGAATGACACTGGGGTTTTCTATAGTACACATGCGGAAGCGACGTTTAGCCGCTCATGACGGCAAAAGTGAGATATTTATCTGGTGCGAACTGTCCACGAAGAAAAGCTGTAAAGAGCTGTGTGACTGTATTATTTTAACTGTTTAGTAATAGACTTATTAAAATCCCACACTGTGCCCTACTTTATTCGGTCACAAAGTTTGCACAATGACTTAAAGAATCATATATAACTAATTATGACCGTAGTAGTTAGTAAAAAACAGTGTGTGTGTAATTTAGTGGGCAAGATTGCCCATTTTTAGTCACCACAAGAATATACCGTTCGAATTACACTATTTATATGGCAATGTTAAGATTTAATTGGTTTGGTACATATTGAAATTCAGCCTATTTGTTTAAATTTAAAATAGTTGCCTAACGTAACTATGTTTGACCAAAATACCTGTATTATTATGGAATCACCAGGTCTTGTTATACAATGGAAGAGTATAACTGAAAATGTTGAACTGTAAACTCAAAATGAATGTATTTTCTATATGGTGATAGTTACTATGTTTCTTTCACGTCGTAGCTTTCTAGCATATTTCAAATTTGATTATGGCTGTTTTTCTAAAATTCTACCAAATTTGGAAGAACTCGTTATGTTCTATCTGGGTTAATATTATTTCTGTCTCCCTTAAGTTCTAAATGGAAAGTTCTAAGTGGCAAATAGTTATTAGTACGTTACTTACCATTCCTATAAATACTATAGATAGTTATTGTTAGAGTATATACAAGTACGTTTATACGTAACGAGCATTGGAATCGGTTAAAATTTGATCGGTATTAAGTTGAAGTCAAGTCATTCATTGTTAACATCATTATGGGTGATCCTCAATCGAGGAAATCAGCAGCTGCCCATCGTTTGCGAACTCTTCTGAAACAGAAACGTGAATCTTTGGCTGACCATTTTGACTTCAAGATGTATACTGTATTTCACTTCAAAGACGAGGTTGGTATCACGGGATATAAATATCACATGACCATGCATAAAATCTATTGCCCTCTGTTATTCACAGGTTATACATATCACATGACCATATATAAAATCCATTGCCCTCTGTAATTCACAGGATATACGCATCATGTGACTATGCATAAAATCCATTTCCCTCTGTAATACTGCTTGGAAATTATGTACCTATTTAATTCAATATTTATCTGTTATATTATATAAATATGTAATGGAGAGGGTAAATGTCATGAATAGGGTGCATTGCTAGAAAGGTATAACACTCAAGCAGTAATGGAGGTGCTTGTTAGTAAACAGAGTAAGGAAGGTGCTCTGGTGAGACGCTTAAGAGGGCTGTATGTAAAAAGCTGTATGTTGCTATTAGTTAATACATGGTGGTACACACTGCAAAAGCATGAGTTGTGAGTGAAGGTTCAAAGGTACGTTCCATAGATGAGGTGCAAGTCAACATGACAGGATGGATCAGGTACGTGTACAGCATACAGTGTTTATCGATTTCATGCAGAATTTTCTGCTATAGCTCCAACACTTCTGCTTTTTCGTTAATGAAAAAAAAATTTTCCAATATTTGCAATTTAAGAAGAAAAATTGTCCATGAAAACAGAAAAAGAAGAGGGCGGTGTTTGAGATGGCTGAAGTCGTACCAACCATGACTAACAATTACATAGATGGCATCATGAAGGGTGTCGAGGTATGGCTTCACTTATGAAATGAAATGAATGAAAATGAAATAAAATTTATTTGTTTGAAGTGTACTTATTAACAGAGCTGTCAAACACATGAAACAATAGCCTAATGGTAGACTATAATGTAATTACCTAAATTATATAAAATTAACACCTAACGGTATACAGGTAATACAGATCAGTGTTAGATACAATTATGTACCTTTGCAGTGAGCATGAAATAAATAACAATGTTGAATAATACAGCGGAAAGCAAAACAAATATTGAAAAAAGCAAATCCTATGCAGGCAAAGTCGCTTATACTCACTGGAAGTGCCTAACCACCAAGGATATATAGGAAATAGGAGTTTCTTTGGTGTTTTGACATTAAAAATTAAATTCTGTCGCATGATAAATTGTCTATATATATGCAGTGTATGATATATTTTGTGAATGATGTAAAACAAAGATATCATCGTGTAGTGGATGAATTTGTTTTGAGTTGGCGATCTTATAGTAATAGTATAACGAATACATTTCATTTAAGTGGTTCATCAGTGATTCCATGTGTGATTATGTGTGTGATAGGATGAGTGTTATTCATATGAAAGCTCTCAAGAGTTGTTGGCCAAAGATGTTGTGCAACTTCACGCTCCTAGATGGCAAAGTCTCCGCAGGGTGAGTGGTTTTGTGATGAGTGGATGCCTATTAAAGACTGAAAGATTGTTTAATTCAAGTATAATGGGATTGCCTACTGTATCTATTGGTTTGAGATCGGTAGCTGGATGAGGCGATCAGTTGTTTGATGTGATTAGTTGTGGCGTGTGATCAGTACTTGTAAGATGGGATCAGTGGGGGGGGGCGATGTGGTTGGTTGTCAGGTTCAATTGCCTGTCAGATGTGATTGGTTGTTGTTGAAGATGTGATTGGTTGTTGTTGAAGATGTGATTGGTTGTTGTTAAAGATGTGATTGGTTGTAAGATGTGATTGGTTGTTATTAGATGTCATTGATTGTTCTGAGATGCGATTGGTTGTTGTAAGTTGATTGATTGTTGTAAGATGTGATTGGTTGTTCTGAGATGTGATTGGTTGTTCTGAGATGTGATTGGTTGTTCTGAGATGTGATTGGTTGTTCTGAGATGTGATCGGATGTTGTAAGATTTGATCCTTGTAGGATGTGATCGGTTGCACCACATTAGTGGACTTCTTCCTCTGGCCACGTAACGACATCGTCAAGATCCAGTTTCATCTGTTTTCTCGCTGGAAGGGTGATACACACTACAGGCCTATACAGGTGAGCCTTGCACCATGGCGTCCTGAGTAGGCTTGATGTAGGCTCGTGTTACAGCCATGTGGGTGTTACGATGTAGGATCACATCATGGTGTCGTAGGTACATTTTAAGATGACAAAAGTCATGCGGTTTGTGATGACAGGCGAGCTTTGAGTACCATGAGAAGGACTACGCGAAGCAGTTGATCAAACTCATCCACTGTCGAGACAACGAGAGGATGATCGTCAACGACCCGACGCAGACCGTATTTCTCTTCATCAACAGAGAGATCAACCACGTACGATTTGTTACCTCTCTCCTAATCATTTTCAAAGTTTATCTATTACTTGATTTCCTCCAGCTATTTACTTCGGCTATGGCGGCATTGTTTCGTTGCATGTGAACGAATTTGTAACGAGTCCGCAAAACGCGTGGAACTTTACATCGTGTCCCATGTAGCCAACCAGAAACCAACCTTCGTCGGTAGACCCGCTGCAAGCCAGTGACCATGTTTCTCTACTTTCATGAGTGTTTGCGTACGATAGCGTAGGATTGTACATTGAGAAACACAAATTAATTAAATTACCTTATGTATAGGTATGGTATCTCATGTAGTCGTCACAGTGCTAGCGTACCGTTATCTCTCAACCTGTTATTTTATATGTACCAGTGAGTCTTGGTTAATTAGAATAAATCGAAACGAATACCGTTGTTTTCGGCAGACCAAGAAACAATCTCAAGTGCTTATGTTCAAGCTGCAAAGCATCTGTCTATACTTGCCTCAGGTAAGTAGGGCAGTGAGATGGAATGCGTAGAAAATACCAGAAATGCTCAACGTACGGCAATCAGAATGAGATTAATATTTTAGCTAATGCAACAGTGTTTATCGCGCCTTTATGGTGGTAGGCTGAAAAGTTCAGAGGTTCACCGAGAATCACCTGAAGCTACACAGATGAAACTTTCCCTATAGCAAGCCGGGTCATTGTGGTGACTAAGTGCGCAGGTGTTTCCAGTGTACTCGCATTTATTAATCATTTGTGAAGTCTTACCTCGTACGTACTGCAGCTACAGACCATAATGGACAGAATTTGGCACCGTGGTGTTATCAAGTATCTGGCTATGAAAGATGGTCTCAAAAGGACATTCCTCTCTTCCTAAATATGAATAACCTTTGGCTGGCAAACGATATCGAACCAACGTTGACATCATTCATGCCGTCGAGCAGTTTTTCAGTGATCAAGATGTGGACTTCTATACCACGGGTGTCCAAGAACTGCAACATCGTTGGACTTAGTGTGTAGACCATAAGGGGACCATGTTGATAAATAACCAGCAAACAATCTCATTCGGAACGGGCCTCATGGTCAGCGTATGAACTTTTCATGATACCCTCGTAGTGTAGGATACTGTTTTTGATTTTTTATCTATGGTTATTTGGTCAAAAGATATTTTGAATATTATCTACGTGAATATATACGGAAATAAATCGGCATGCAATGATATTGTCAAGTGAAGAAAAAAGCACAGTTGTTTACTAGACAAATGGTCACTATCTAACTATACGAATTGATTGATCATTGTTGAAAGAAGTTATAGAAGCTAGAAGTCATTAGACTTGTTGTTTATGCCTCCTCGAAGTTTGGAATCAAATTATTAGGATTTGTTTAATGTTCGATCACTTAAAATTGTCGTAATTGAAAAAATTTGCGTTGCAGGACCAGTTGACTAACTGGGGAGTTGGATCCATAGAAGAAATCATTTCACCGTACACATAACCAGCTCACCTTATACACACATCAGTGCATCGCGTGTAAATACGGATACGATGCTGACAGTAACGCTTACCTCCCCTACCGCTGTGCAGATTAATGCACGAGACGAATGGACGCACCGTTGTTCTGACTGGACGAGAATTGTCTCACCTGACGGCCTCACCTTCTACTGATAACGAAAAAAAATACGTTGGCAATACATACACAAAGCGTGTAAAACAACTGAGCCTATTATTTATAAGTTGCGGCGTTTGAAGTAGTTGTGAAAGACCGCTGTAGTTATCTCCTCGCTAATTATTTCCAAATAAAATATCGATTGATCGCCTGAATCATTTGTACAAAACGCAAAATTATAAAATGTCGAACGAATTGATGTAACATATAAGCCAATATTTAAATTTACAGAAGAGTATATTACCTGTTATTGTTAATGAAAACGTTAACTTCGGTTGAGGATGCATCAACTGGGATTTTAAGCACTGTTTCCAGTGGGCTCCCTTTACATGAATTGACAGTTTCTCCTCTTCCTGTCGCGGCGAATTAGCTCCCTTTACACAAATTGACAGTTTCTCGTCTTCCTGTCGCGGCGAATTAGCTCCCTTTACACAAATTGATGTTTTCCCCTTTTCCTGTCACGATGAATTATCTCCCTTTACACGAATTGACATTTTCCCCTTTTCCTGTCACGATGAATGGATTGCACCAATATGCGTGTCAACTAAACATTCCATGTCTTAATCACAATAACTATTAAAATTGTAGCAGTCATTTAGCTATCAATATACGAAACATATACACAGTGCACGCTCAATTTTGTATGGATTCAAAATCCGGTGAAACCTGTATACCCCCATTTTGACTTTCCTATTGGTTGTACTTGATTACCGCGTACTATGTTCAATTCATCACTCGATATCCTACTATACATAAGAATGCATAAACTGTTACATTGTAGATATGGGAATCTGTAGATAAGGGAATCTGTAGATAAGGAAACCAAAGAGTCATTTTCAGGATGGCTGAAATTCCACCAATTGAGATATTTCGGCTGTAAATCGATGGTTAATTTTTACAATAACGAGGCTAATCTTGTTATAGGTGGGCTGGGGGGGTGACATATCTCGTATCACGAGTTAGCTAATTCACAGCATCAACAATAAATGTGTAACTATTTTCAGGGTGGCTCACACAATAGTCCCATTATTTAAT
>WURV02200163.1:0-11694 GCA_011762755.2 Epimenia babai
AAGTTGGTACTATCAGAAGCACAATCTATGTTTAAGTTGGTACTATCAGAAGCACAATCTCTGTTAAAGTTGGTACTATCAGAAACACAATCTCTGTTAAAGTTGGTACTATCAGAAGCACAATCTCTGTTAAAGTTGGTACTATCAGAAACACAATCTCTTTCCATTTTTTATGCAAGATTTCAAGAGATTTTTTAATGCTCAATTTAATCTCATTATGCCAACCTGCTTTTGACCTAAATCCACTGAGGTTTGGTACATGACTAATAAAATATTAACCATGGCACGGAAATAAAATTGAAACAATGTCACAAAGTACATAATAATAATAATAATATAATGATATTTGTCTCCCGCCAAGATCCACTATAACATAGTGCTCAATGGCCGTGTTACAAAGTACAGCATTATAATGACAGGTGGCAGAACATGGATTCTGACCAACCTGTTAACAGATATACTTCATAGACTTAATATAAATATTCAACAGAAACATAACAGGTATAAACATTAGCTGTAGTGCATGTTAGATAAAGACAAACAGTACATATATTGTTGGAAAGCATGATTTATACTTGTGTACGCTCATCATCTTGGAGTGGCATTGACACACAAGCGAATGAGGGTTGGAAAGCATAAAATTTTACGTTTTCCATTTGCACGTATAATTATATAATAATAAATAATAATAAAACAAATAAATACATTTGTTTGGGAGGCGCCCTAATAACTAGTATGTCTCTAAGGCGCGCGCCTATATACATTTCGTGTCATAACTGATTATATTGTATAACACAATAGTACAAAAGTAAATCATTCCCTAACACAACAGTTAAATGAAATGAAATAGCTAATTATCACACATAACATGATAGAAATACATTTAAGTTAAATCATAGCCTAACACCATTATTATGTGAAATGGAATGGAATTCTATTAGATTTTAAGTGCCCTCCCAATAACATGCCAATCAAAGACTCCTCGCAAATTTGTGGTTACTATGACTAAAAGAAATGCAAAGAGTATAAGGAATATGGGGAGTACATGACAAGGAATACCGGTCGAACTTGGTAAACCGTAAGTGAGATCAAGTAGCTTCGTCCGATGGCATCATGCAGCGGAAACTGAGAAACTGTTGATAATCTAATAATGTTAATATATCTAACGCTTAGTATTGATAAAAGAATCTTTCAAGCGAAGGAATGTGGGTTGCCATGTTAGCCATGTCGTAAAATACAAAAAGTGAAGGTAACACTAACGTTATGATTAACGCAAGCTAACGTGTATTAGTATACATAAGGTCGAAGACCCAGTGAAGTATACTTGTATAGGAAAACCTGTATGAATCTTTCATGACCTTTTAAGACCAAGGAAAATTTATTGAGACGTAAGCTCTGCGTGAATCACTCATCTGACGAAGTATTTGGTGCATATGCAGCGAAAGCTCATTCAATAAATATTCGTTAGTGTTCAAAGGTTTCGTGCAGAGTGACTCGGTGACCTACTGAACACTCGGTAGCACGTATTCCGACTTCTCATTTATTGCTTTATATAGGATCTGTCATAAATATGTATTTACTTTTATAATTTTAATAGGATCTAAAAGTATTTTCTATTAAAAAAACTTCCCGTGTCAAAAATTCAGATTTTATTTTTTATTGATATCTGAAATTTTGGTTCCATTTTCGGTAGTTTTATTAGCTTATGGGCACATCGACAATAGCTCCGTGTTTTTTCTGTCATGTGAAATTGTCTCCCTTGACTGATGATATCCAACTGTCTCATCATGATTCCACCATACCCGTTTCATTTCACAGCCAAGGACGACCTACACTTGTCACAACATTTATTATTTGCTTAGCTTATCATAAAGCAATATATAAACTACACATAACTACAAAAAATATTTTTTGCATTTTTCTACGTATCTAAATCCAATGTAACCCTTAAAAAACCGGTAACCAATCATGGAGGCAGTAAAATAAAAAATACCACACGGTGATTTCGAGGATTATCCTAATCCTCATGAGAAATAATTTCACATAAATAACATGTATATATACGGAATACTTCAGAAATTATTTCTATGGTATGGACAAACCATGCAAGAATAAAATAGCATTCTGTCAAATTCTTGCTATCCATGAAAATTAAAATATAAATTTCGGGTTGAGTAGTTTTTGAATAAAAATGCATTTTTTATTCTATTATTAAAGTAGGACGTAATTATGTACATAGACATATATGTGAGCAATGAAAGTAAGCCACACGTTTATTTAGTTTACTAAAATACCATGAATTGTGCATGGAAATGCTTTTATTTATCTATATTTTATTAGGTCCATTTTCAGGGTTTGCTCTGGCACCCTAAAAGTAAAGTGACTGCCAAACAGGAAACTATAACGTTATGTGAGTTTACTTTATGTAACTTTTTATGTCTAAGGCTAAAATAGATACTGCTTATGGTCCGACCTGTAATGCCATATTTATAGACGTTTCTCCCAGTCCTATGACTGAATACCAAAATTTCACCTGTAGCATTTATACACTCTATACAACAATAAAGAATAGAAGAAAGAAGGCCATTAATAGTAAAATGGACAAAGAAACAAAGAGCAATTCAGAAAGGAAAAAGGAAGAAAAAGGCAGAAGGGAAAACCTAGAAGAAAAAGTCAAAGGGATAAGGGAAGGAAAAGGCAGAGCGGAAAAGATTAGAGGATATAAAAAATGATACAGTTATGATTAGGTTATTAGAATCTGACCCGCATGACACTGGGTCAATTCTCGGTCTGACTAAAAACTGGGCAAAATGTGTCTTACACCCTGTATGCTCATTAGGGTCTGGGTAGTCATTCCAGTGTTCTTATGTAAAGTCTTGTTTGTTTTATTTTTTCAACACAATATTGATACGATACACAGTTAAAGTGGTGCGGGAATCTGAATCATTCCTGTTACATATACATATATACACGTAATATATAAATAAATATGAATCATTTCTGTTACATATACATATATACACGTAATATATAAATAAATATGAATCATTCCTGTTACATATACATATATACACGTAATATATAAATAAATATGAATCATTCCTGTTACATATACATATATACACGCAATATATACAATAAATATGAATCATTCCTGTTACATATACATATATACACGTAATATATACAATAAATATGGATTATCCCTGTTACATATACATATATACACGCAATATATACAATAAATATTAATCATTCCTGTTACATATACATATATACACATAATATATACAATAAAACCATAATGAGTGTTCAAATAGTTAACTGGAAATGTATTGAAAGTTGGTGCCTGGAGTGCGGACTTAATGCAGGGCCACACCCAATCATGTCAATGTTTATCAAATAATAAGATACATAGGATAACACTGGTTTCCTCTCTTATGGCTTTGTATATAGCTAAGGATGTCATACACCACGACTACCTTTGTCATTTGCATATTTCTAACTGACTAAACGCATTAGTAAAAAAGTAAAGCTTTTAGTTAATATTGAGTGACATTGTCTTGAACCTATCGTTCTATCGTTATAAATCCATTTATTTGTAAATACACATAGGAGTCGCCCAATAGCAATTCCCATAGTTGAATATTTGTTTGCAAAGACACAAAAAAGAAACACCATATCTACTGATATAGTTCTAAATTATTCATTCGCAACGAAATATAGTAATACCCATTGCAACTACCATCATTCTATAGTTATGAATGCATGTGTTTGTAAACAGATAGAGTAACACCATTTTGTCTTGTCATACGTAGTTCTAAGTTATTTCTTAAAACAGACAAGTACAGTCGACCCATTTAAAGTACCAAAGTTATAAATTCATTTGTTAAAACAGACAAGTACAGTCGACCCATTTAAAGTACCATAGTTATAAATTCATTCATATGAACAGACAGATGCATTTGGCCCATATAAACATTGTCACAGACACAGCTCTGAGTGAACCCATTTCATTTAGTCATCAATCATTTTATCGGCCTTACCGCTACTTCTCAGTGGCCACTCCCCACTCAGTTTTGTCAATGTACATTCAGTAAGCTCACTTCGATGTATGCTACTTATCGCTAGGTCCCCCCAGGAAAATTGCCCCAGCGCACGTGCCCCGCCCGAAGGCAGCGTTTGTGCATGAACTAGACGTCTCCGCGGTCGATGAGTTGGACGGTGGCGACGACGTCGAGAGAAACGTGAATTTCACCCCGAGCATCCGCCGTGTAGACCAGAGCGCCGTTGAAGTCGTCTGCATACCAAAGCGTGAGTGAGCTTTTCTTTCTTTCTGTCTCAAACCTTGTATAATCTTCCTTAAATCCACCTTATTTTCAGTAATTAGTGGATTATATGCTCCCCGGAACTTCTACATATTTACATGATGGTGATGTCAGCTTCGGTGCATCATGAGACGGATGAGCCTATCAACATCATCGCCATGTCTCCAGCGGTCAGCCGACAGCTACCCTCTTCGGAACTGACAGTAGAAGCAGCTGATGTGCACTCTGAACTCCACACGATACAAGATGATGTGAAGACCAATAGTCAGGTAGTATTAAACGATCTTACGATTTTAGCGGAGATTTAGGGTATCTAGTTGATTATTAAGTCGATTTTTAGGTCGATTTTTAGGTCGACTATTAGGTGGATTATTAGGTCTATTATTAGGTCGATTACTACATCTCGCCCAAATTAATTTCTATTGCGCCATTTTTATTGGTCTTTGTCCATCATCTGTCATTGATTTGCCCCTTGCTGACATTTTCTTAAGCTTAAAACCTTACAAAACTCTTTATTGCTGAGTGCAAGAGTTGCCATTTGGTATAAGTTGTGCTAGAGTGGCCTAAATCATATTTGTTGTAGGTAGGTTCATATGAGCAACAGGCGGTAAATTCTGACATCTTCCATTTCTGCTACAATATATCATTTTTTCCATAACTGTTAATCACGTGGCTTGATATTTTAGTTTGTCATTGGGACGGTCTCATTTCAGATTTGTTCACAGTAGCATCATTTGAGCCAAATTAGGCTTCTTCTGATTTTTATACTTTTGTAAAGAATTGCCTGTAGGGCTCGGCTTGATTTTATCCATATTAGTTTCGTTCCGGGCACTGTTATCTGAGCGTAGGCTGGTAATTTCTGAAAAACTGTGTCGTAAAACTACGCTGGCTCATCTCCAGTAAATCGTTGAATGATTTGTCATCAGAGCTAAGGGAAGTAATTATTTACAAATGTTTATAACTTATTTATTTGTCGCAGACATTGGCCGAGCTGACGCATCGCGTGCAAACGATCGAGAACCTACAGAACACTGCCGGCGCGAGCGTTCCGGACGCCGAAGCATTGATGAACTCACTGCATACGATCCAACAGTCATTGGAGACTCTTACAGCTCGACTGTGTCTGATGGATCATCGCGTCTTACTCATGGAGGCTAAGGTGAGAACAGCCCCTTTTTTTCGCATGTTAATCGTGGAGGCTAAAGTGTGAACAGCCCCTTTTTTCGTGTGTTAATCGTGGAGGCTAAGGTGAGACCAGCCCATTTTTTGCATGTTAGTCGTGGAGGCTAAGGTGAGAGCAGCCCCTTTTTCGCGTGTTAGTCATGGAGGCTAAGGTGAGAGCAGCCCATTTTTGTGTGTTAATCGTGGAGGCTAAGGTGAAAACAGCCCTTTTTTCGTGTGTTAATCGTGGAGGCTAAGGTGAGAGCAGCCCATTTTCGCGTGTTAGTCGTGGAGGCTAAGGTGAGAGCAGCCCCTTTTTCGGGGTCTCTATGCAAGCTATTTCGATAATACATCGCTAAGATTCGCTTCATCAATTCATATCGCTTTGTCTTTTTATCAATCTAACGTACGATCGATAAATTCCTCAGCCCCTAACTTCCGTGTGAAGGGAGGTAATTTTATTCGGGTATTGGATTCTAAGCACTAGATTTATTGGTGAAAGTGCGCAAATTCGTAATGTTTTCGTTAAGACAAGTGACGGTTGTTGCTCTCTCTCGTTTTCACCTAATGGAGCCCGAACGGTTACTCGTTGGGTTTTTTTGTCAATCAGTCGGGTGACAAATCCCATTTTACATTGTGCTAAAATGTATCGAAAAGTTTTTCTAGGAACGTACATCTACAATATTGTCAAAGAGCGCCAGAAAGCATATCTCAAAGTTTAAGATCAGGAGCGTTAACTTTTAAATCTTTCTAGTTGTGTGGAATGAAAATGACAATGTCTCGAAATATTTGAAATATTTTGATTTTTCATGTTCAGTTATCGTGGAATACACTAGCTTTCAGTTTTAGAGCTAGAGTAATAGCAGTGTTTATTGGTCACTTGTCATTATTTAAAAAAATTATTTTAGGCATTTATATCTCGCAATTTAAAGCCGCTTGCGCAGCTCGGCAAATGATGGTTTGCGAGCACTCACGGAGGGGGGGCTCTATAACAGGCACTGGTAAGCCTCTCACAAATTTACTTTTCCGGTGTATATTAATTTGCGTTGCCGCAAAGAAATTTCACCGGTACTTATTTATGGCTAAGTTGACCAGAACAATCGGGATAAAGTACCTTGCCCAAGGATGCAACAAAAAAACGCAATGGTGTTGTCCGTGTCGAACCGTCTGAGTGCTCCCGAACTAGCAGAATGGAATATCAGATTAGATGAGAGGACATTGAAATTGTTAGTTTTTTTTTAAAGATGCATCTAGCATAATAGCTATCAGTTGACAGTGCATCCTGGCACTACACGGTATAAATAATGGTAAGCCTGCCGATTGCAGATGTAAAAATAATTTAAACAGGAATGCGAGGTTTTTGTGCTACCTTATTTCAGGTAGAGAGAAATGCACAGGAAAAAACCTATGCCCCTGATGGGACATTATTTCAGGCGCTAGCCAAAAATGTCTTGCTTGCACGCAAGCGCGGGCACATACACACACACATATATATGTATATATATTAGAAAAATATAATAAAAACTATTATGTATAAATCAAGCATAAGCTAATATAACAAGTCAAACTAATAAGACCGTCTAGACATTAACCCTTACCACACTGTCAACTATACATCACATTACTATACCAATACAGGTATCTGACAACAGCTTGCTTAGGGTTAAAGGAACAGATCTGATGTTAGAAAAGATTATAGTAGATCTTAGGTATTGCTTTTAATATTAATGCCAAATGGTAGCGACCTAGGTAAATAAGGTATTGCTTTTACTATTAATCCTGAATGGTAGCGAACTAGGTAAAAATATTGAATTGTGTTCGACACACAACGCTTGTGTTTTGTGTCATTCAGCTGGCGACTGTTACTTCAAGCAATATCGTAGGATCCCAGGCCTCCCGTGGTGAGTTACAGAGAAATTCACGAAGAGAAATCATATATATTGCTGTAATTGTTGTCAGCTTAAAACATGCAAATATTTTCGTCATCTTAACTAATTTAGCGCTCTTCCATTTTTATCTTTTACAGAATTATTACATTACAAGCTAAAGTGCTCTTAACCGTATTTTACTGCATCGGAAAGTCGTTGATTGTCAGACAGACACTTTATGGGAGAAATCCCCGACTGATGTTCCCCCTTTCATTTTACCCAAATTGTTAACTATTCTGCAATGACCACTTTATTCACAAGTTCAGCAAGTGCGTTACCCGTAATCATAATCATTAAAAGGTGAACTACAGGTCATTTTCCCCATATATAACCAGGTAATAATCTGATTTCCTGAACTCGGTACATTCGCCGTGATAGGTGTATTTTGCCATTTTGCAGATAATCATGCAGCTGTACATTCCATCGATAGTTCACCTGAAACAGCCGACGAGACTCCGGGTCGAGCGATTGGACTGATGGATCATGTACATTCGGAGAAAGGAATAGATAGGAAGGCGCCATCTTTAGATGTTACCCCACATAATCATATCCCCGTTGCCAACCATGGGTCAACCGACGCTCATCAAGGACTAACCTCTCGGTTGAGCAACATTCCGCCGGTTCAACGTGTCCGTACCTCATCCGAACCGCTCGATTGCCTGTTTTCGCCAGTCACTCCCAACTTGTCTCGGAGCAGTTTCGGCAGAGATATCCCAAGTTGTGAACCACTCATCACTGGCCGAACCAGCACGCCAGACCCGGACGATTCGCCGCGGATGCCAGCCACCACGAATGCCAGCCCACACCAAACCATCCACTCAGTGCAAACTACCACCACCGGGGACCACGCTAGCTTTGGAATATCGAATTCTCTTACCAAAAGCACGGCGGAGCGAATTGAGAACATGTGAGTATTCTACATACGTATGGTAGTAGAGGTTCCAAGGCAGCGTTTAAATGACGGGAATTTGATTGATATAACACGAATTGTCATTTGTCTGTATCCCGGAGCTTGTCTTATCACTATTAAGATCATGTATGACTTGTCAGTTGCGTCTCCCTTCGCAACTATTCAGATAATTAGATATCATGGGGGGAGCTGGCGTAGTGGTTAGAGCATTTGACTTGAATCCATGGGTCCCTGGTTCTAATCCCGCTCTAACCAGTATACTAACTGTGGCATTTTTCGGGCTGGAAGCGCCCTAAACCCTATTGCCCATGGGGGTCTGGGTAGCCCTTGCAGTGTGGTTCTGTTAGGGCTTTTCCCTCTGACGTTTGCTGTGCTTCAGATGCTCTATATATGATCTCTATGTCGCTAACCTCTCCGCTATGTCATCATCTCATTGTAAATAACTATTAACCTTCCATAGACTTAGCGGAGTGTGCGACATTTGTAGTTCGCATGTAGACATCTGGAACCAGTGGCGTGAATGGAAAAAGGTCAATTGTCTGCCCAGACTCGGTGGATTTTTCACGTTAGGTGTTTTTCCCAACCCCTTATAAGTGAGGCTAATCAAATTGTGGTATTAACCACATAGGCTAGCTTTGTGAAGTGTGATAAATGAAATTGGCCTACACAACGATTACTTCGGTAGTCAGCCTATAAATAAATAAATAAATAGTTGGTTTGACGTTGTCAGTCATAAGGTATGCGCCTCACTCCGCACCTCCTGTATGCAAATAGAAGGAAAGTATTTTTCCAATAGCACAGCACAAATCTCAAATGGTAAAGCTCATCTCAAAGTCTCTCCTTCCACAGTGAACGCATTCTATTTGTGGCAACAAGCTAATAAACGTGCGTTTTTCCCAAGCCACTAAATAAGCTGTTGACACACGAACTTAGGTGGCAAAGGTCATTGGTCAACTGTAAAAACATAGTACGTCTACGCTTAAAGCTACTCGCGTTTTCGCCGCTTTAAGACATTTTATATTATCATGCAAACGACGGAAATATGGTACGACAGTTTTGTTAAAGGTCTTGTGACATATTGACACTTCGATAATGACCGTGCGTTCCACTCGCTCGCATCGCCACAAAAGACGCAGGTAGTAAGTACGCGCATATTTTCATAGTCCATTTAAATACACGACAGTCACTAGTGCAGGTATATAAGGTAGAAGACGTCTTTAATTTGAAATTAGTGTCAAATCTAACGGTAGTATGTGTTGTCTATTCATAAAACTTTTATTATATTAAATGTAATAAATTTTACTAAAAAGTATCCCTTAGCAACTGGTTTCATACAAATTGTTCTTGAACATTAAAAAATGTTACAAATTCCTAAAACCGAATAAACAACGGTAAAATTGTTTACTTGTTAGCTTGCGGCTTCCGGCGAGAAGGCGGGTTGGCATGTCTCTGATCTGTGCTTACTCTATGGCTTTATTTGGGGATTTTTTTCTCTGCCATTGCATTCCATCAGTCCCACTTGTACCTAAGCAGGAATGTTGAATTTATCAGCAACCGTTCTGATGATGTGGCGGAACAACTATAATCGTTGTTCTACGGTACTAAGTCAAACACAACCGTTTTTCTGACATTGTTATTGTCTACACCAGTGGCGAAGCGCGGATATCAACTAGAGGGGTTGGAAAGTGAAAATTTTGCGTCACTGGGTCAAACTCGACCATCTTTTTGATACCGTTTTTGTCTGCCCAGTGATGCAGCGCGGATTTTCATGTGAAAAGTGAAAAGTTCAAATACTTTTTTCTGCCTCCCACAATCGAAAAAAATATTATTGTACTTGAATATTGAGGAATATTTACATTGACCTAAATAATTTTATGACACTATATGAAAGGGATATGCTATCCGCCACCAACATGTACTACAATGAATAAAATAGTGCTAAAACCCAGCCTTCCTCCCTTTCAGTATTCTGCATTGGATTTGTGTCCAAGTTTATAATATAATTACGTCTTTCGACGGTCTGTTACTTCACTAAAGTGTATTTAGAATAATCTTAAAAACAAACACGAGCAGACGCCAATTTATTGCCCCATGGATGCTCGCGATCATATCTCCATTCGACTGAGAAGAAAATCGTTGACGTAAATAACAATGTAAGAAAAAGTGCAAAGGTAACATTTTTGAGACTCGAATAAATGTAATTTATTCATAAACAAGCTTTAGGATATAAATCTAATTTGCTTCGTCAGGCTTATGGAATGAAACTGATACTCTGATACTAATACAACTCCTCATACTGAACATTAATCAAAATTCAGCGCGCGTACATCCCAGTAATTCGCAAAAGCTCATCATTTTAGGTAAGATTATTATACAAATGCACTGCATTTTTGCCTGTCAGCT
Source organism: Epimenia babai (assembly GCA_011762755.2). Lineage (NCBI taxonomy): Eukaryota > Metazoa > Mollusca > Solenogastres > Cavibelonia > Epimeniidae > Epimenia > Epimenia babai. The sequence continues at coordinate 10,731 of WURV02200163.1, forward strand.
TTGCACGTTGGTTGAGGACGCGACCTAGTTAGTCGAGAATATGAAAGCAGTCTATTTCACGCCGCGAGTTGCTCGACACGCGGTCTTCGCTAATCTTAGTGAACTGTGAACGTGACGCGTTCTCATAATATTGTTTTTTCTTTAATGCTTTAAACCCCATCAAAACCGAAAGAATAATGACTGACGCTTTGTTCTCTGTGATATGAGATGGAAAGATGACATGAGTGGAACACTCGATCCAAAATCTCCTAAATTATTTAAGATGCATTGTAAGCTCAGGGTGTGTGTGTGTGTGTGTGTGTGCGCGCGCGCGCACGCGCGCAATAATGGGCTAGAATAACCACGTTGTGAAGGTCATCAATGGCCGTTAAAAAGCTAACTTGAGGTAAAAACGGATTAATCTCCGTTAATAGGGTGATGAAAACCAATGGCACGGATACCACCAAGATTATACCGATGGCCGTTGTTAGTTAACGCCACTAGATCTAAACGCCTACAGTCACCATATGCTGCACACTCCTCTCAGCCGGTAATAGTTAGTGATTAGTAACCATGAGATGACGAGATCGCGATAAGATAGCCGTTATACAGACCAACCAGAAATCATTCGACACAGCCACGTCAGACGGTCTAACCACATTGTGAAGGCTAACCAAACTTGAATATATCCACGAGAGGGAGTATCGTTCGCAACTTTGGGCATTGTTTCAGAGTGGTTTTCTCTTGTGACGTTAGGCGGAGTAGTCATTGTGGTTCGATAGATTAATTAATTTTCTTTTATTAAGTATAAACCAATACACAAATTATACAATACAAAATAACAAACATGAGATACACAAAACTATCAAACGTGTAACGCTGTGTACGCTCATGAAATCAAATAATTATTTACACTCCTCGACACAAAAAACGCAAAAATGACAAATTATATCCAGACTCATCGTTCTCTAAAGTTAACAACTCT
>WURV02200174.1:0-27040 GCA_011762755.2 Epimenia babai
AGAGGGGGAAAGAGGGGAGGGGGAGGGGAGGGGAATCAGGGAGAATGTATTCTTTAATTAGGGTAATTCTCTAATGTCTATGGTAATTAATAAGTGGAATGCTCTTCCTGAAAGTGTAATATCTACCAAGACAATAAACGCATTTCAGAACGCTTTGGATAATTATTGGGAGAATAAGTAGCTAAACTATAATATAGAGGATGTAGAGGCACCAAGCCGCATGCGTGGTATTAAGAGGGACAGAAAAACTATAGATTGATGAGTCCCCATCCTATTACATCTATATATAGATATATACTTAGCTAAACACTCTTAATTTTTTATTGTCCGGTAACCGTAATTTATTTTCTTTTTCGACTAATATGTCAGTTGTAATCATACAAACAGGCGCGCGTTGTAGTCAAAAACCATTAATGGGACGTTAAAACTGTAATTAGTGTCAACCGGTTTCTACCCCCACCCCCTGCGGATAAATCTGGGCGGCGGATTGAATGTGGCTGTTCAGCGCCAGAGTAGGCTAATTCCTGCCAAATAAAGATTCCTTTCTTTGCATCACTCGGTATGAACAATGGTTCAACAGAATGGCATGCAAAATATCTTAGGGCTACATTGGCAAAGTTGCATTCAGATTTGCATACAGAATAGAGAAATTGATAGGGGACACGGGCAAGTGTTGTTTTAAACATGCAACACAAGTTATTTTCAATTAATTTCCATCATAGCCTGAATATTCCTTAGATTACCTATGATATATCGTAATATCGATAACTTATATTGTGTATCTGATTTTGTACTTTTCCCAATGCTCTTACACATCAATGACGCATGGTACAAATAAATGGTTTGAATATATAAAAGAAATATTTGAAAAGGGAAAGAACTAATCTATTCCGTCTAACAATAACCCTGGGTCTGGGATTGCAGGGTCGGCGAAACTTGCATTAAGTGCATTTTTTTTTGTAAAAGATGACTTATCTAGTCGAGGCTACCATTCCTTACACTCAGTAATAAATCGTCTATTCAACATAAGTTAATTTCCGCTGGCATTATACACCATTTAACAACTGGTCAGCTGTGCCGGGGAGGCCAGCATTGTTACTATTTTGGCATGTTAACCACTACACCACCACTCCACGCATATCCAAATCTATCGAATTATGGACCTAATACAGTCATAGACTTTTAAAATTACGCGTTGCCACTGTGATGGCGATGCAGTTACTATCTACATATATATCTATCATGATAATCTCTAAAGGGCTTGCATGTCCATCGCGGGGATTATAGATCTGCTAAAGAGAACATGCTCGATTGTTGAAGACATAGTGCTATGCTGCGATTAGTTTAGCTACAGCATGAAAGCAATTTATCATATTTTCTTTAAGATTAATACAAAAGAGCTAGAACCGGACATATGTCATCGATGACCACGCAAAATTAAACAATTGCCGCTCTGACATAATAATGGAAGATACCATTAGCACGTTGAAGGGGAAGTCGTATGATATATTTTATGATAGATCAAAAAACAAGTTTGTGATGTAGAGAATATAATAAGATATATATTATATATCTTGCGTCGTGTGTACGTATTTATTCCATGAATCAACATAACTACAATGGTCACACCTTTGAGAGTAAAACGTTATTCATTCTATACTCGAACCCCCCCTCCCCCCATTAAAGTGAACTAATCATTCGATTGCGGCATTGCTATAAAAGGTTGATGGCGGGCTCGTTCTTTCTTTCGATTCATCTTCGAATACACCCTACTAGGTATGTATTTCGACTATATTCAAGTTTATTCAAGATGTGCATTTATGTTCAGAAGAGAAGATTTACGACTGAGATTTTGAGATTTTCATTGGTATTTCATAGTACATTATCACTTAACGTATTTCAAATTTTCAATTTAACCCATTATTAGTTTAGAAATTAAATCGTTTGGGTCGATTTTATGGTTCAGTTCGTGTCAGTGGCGTTAGTTAAGTTAAACGCAGGACTTGAATTGCCGTGGCCTAAGTGTTTCAGCTATATAAAGCCTGGTCACGATGTAGTCTAACGTTAGAGTTAGAGGATTCGACTGTATTGGTATCCGACTGTATGTCGAGCAGTGGGCACCCACGTGGTTACCATTCAATGACTAAGAGTGACTAATCGATAACTTTGGGGCTTTTTTATTTAATAATTAATGAGCTAAAAAATTTCATTTATACATTTGCAAAACCTTAATCTTGAATAGTGCTTTTACAAGTGCGTATGTTGCTATATTTACTTATTGTCAATACGACGGAACCCTAGTTAAGAACTTTTAAATTTCGATTAGTCTCTCATTGGGCAATGCATCGGCATGACGTCAATTCTATTACCACCCTATCGGGACTGTATATATAGCACGTGACCGCTTCCATCTTCCTTTATTGCCGGCGTCTCGAGAGCCATGTAGGTACTTTACAATAGCTTTAGAAATCCAAATTGTATATATTATTAATTGTACATCTGCCGCTAAATATCGCTCCCTCGTCATCCATTGCGAATATATGATCATTATATATTAATATTTACGGCCGTATAACGTTAATTTTTGAGATATTGCCAAATTTGCGCCAACTTGTAACGTTGATGCCACGTCACACGTGTTTAGCGTTAAACGCGTGGCTCTCGAATTACTTATTTATTTTAATAGTATAATCCTGAAGTCGGCCATGTTGACTACCATTTCGTACTTTCAATATTACGTATGTGAAATAAAGGTAGAAAGTAAAGGTAGACTTGCCGTCTTGGTGGACGGTATTGTCACAATATGGCGAACAGGCTATTAAAATAAGTGGCACTTGTGCGCAATAATATGTAGTATAGTGTTTCGGGAAATTTTGTAACTCATACAATTTAAAGTTCTTACAAAAATGTTTTGGCTTATAAATTTTGTGCTTTGGATGGGATGGGCTGGGTAATGAAAGTCTGCACTTGATCGAGACCTTTGTCGAGAGAACATACTCAGGATATAATTGAGCGTAACTAATATTATTGCTGGTATTTACCTGTTGCATCTGTAGAAGGGTTTCTAGGTCTCTAGAATCCCTTAATTTTTGCGGGATGGAAATTTTCACGAGATGAAGATTCTGGGATGTAGGCCTATGCTGTACTCTCAGGCATATTTTACTTTTTATCTTATGCAGTAATGAAGCTAATACATAAGGTGTGCCTTTTTAAAGCGAATTGACGATTGACTGATCGAAAGTGCATGAGTAAAACTTGTCGTTTTAACTGAAGCGTTTATTGACTGTTAAACCTCAAGGGCGATAACATTTAATTCGGGAGCGTCCTAATTCCAAAATGAAATTTTATGACAAATTTATGTACGCACCTTTATGCTTAGTTGACTTTAAGCCGGGATTCAATGATTTCATTTCTGAATTCATCATTTTTAGTTTAATGTAGGAAAATGCGGTGTAATGACGATCGTCCTATGAGACATTACGTCATAACCAAGCACGATAGTTTATGAAAAATAACTGCTCACTAACAGCAGCAGGGAGCAATGGGCATCTAAATTTATCTTATATGTATATATTCATATTTTATTCAACAAGTAACGATATGTTACATTTTATAGGCGAAGGCTGTACAACTGCATTATGTAACCTACTAGTCTAGTTAGTACATGAACTGGTAGTATGTAATAGTCTGTTGAAAATCAACTTTTACCATTTATGAAGTCTGGTTTGACTGGTAGTCTGGTGTTTGACTAGCATTGTACCAACTATAGCCATTACTAGCGAGGGATTTAGTCGAGTGCGTTTAGGTAAAAAATTCAACATTCTGTATTTGACATGGAAGTCCGAAGCTAAATGGCGATTTCAATTTGCGAACTGAAGCCTGCCAACTAGTAAATGTATTTTTCCATCGTACGGTATTTTTGTCGAGACATTGTCCTGAGATTACAAAATCACGATTATTGGTTGGGATACCAGGATTTCTGGATCCCGATTTATATAGTCTATACTGTAGAGGTGGTTTTATACGGTCCTATGTGTAAATTATGGTCGGCCATCGAACGAAGAAATTATAGTTGGTAGGGCCTACAGGAATCTAGTGCTGGTCTCGGGGGGGTTTAGTGTGGCTACCAGTATCATCGTGCAGTGTAGAGTATTTGAGTGGATCTATTTGTTTTAACTACGTATATAGCTATGTCGGTATTATGGGGCAATGTCTAATGAGTGTCTAATGACAATGTTAGCATTGAAATGTCACTTGTTGAATCCTTGGATTATTTCGAATATTTTAGCAATCGTGACAGTATATTGTAATTGACCAATCGTCATGTCAGCAAACAACCCGTTATTCTATAATCAATAGCTATGACTTGGCGGTGTTATTGTAGCATTGCCTGTTGACATGGCGATTATTGAATAATGTAATGTAATAATTGTATACCTGATGACTACCTCGTCGCATTCAGTGTGTATACAATGCGCAGTGCTCAACTATTGGCTGTAGCTATATCAAATTACTAACTAATATGGGATTAATGAATATTTATCCGGTCAGAGTTTAAGCTGTAGTCCACTTCGTTGTGTAAGTGCAGGTAAGGGCTGAGAGTAAGGGCGCATTAAAGGAGTAATTATCCCTTGGTTCAACTTGCATTACACATTAGTACAACTAGTGAAATCCTATACAGCTTGGTGATTTGAGCAATGCGTGAAAATACCACGATCGAGCCCCCGAAATGCAATCGGTATAAGTCGCTGCACTATTTAATTTGTATGCCCTTTTCGTAGTGCTTAGTCGGTATATTCTCATTTATTGCTGGTCAAAGTTTTTCCATCTTTGCCATGTCGCATGATACGTGAAGTCATTGATTAGCTAGTAGATCCTATAGCGCGCGAGTTTAGTGTGAAAGCCTTATAGTACAGGGAAGATACTTGTAAATGTGATAACTGATGTAATTTCCCGGGTATCAATTGCTCATAAAGTTAGTAAAAAGTAAAGTGTACTTTTTAGCGAAACAAATTTGTTTGGTTGTATTAGTAGCTTCCATTGTCTTGTCTTTGCTAATTACATAGTTGAAATGTGAAAATGACATTATTAGCTCACCTGGGCTTATGCTCTTGTTTGTCCGTCTTCCGTCCATCCGATGTTAGCATTTCCTTAAAAAAATGCATCAAGAACTGGCTGTCGCATTCGACTGCAATTTGGCAGATATTGTCCTAGGGTTGGTTTCCTCTAGATTTGTTCACGGTATCATCGAAGTTAGGGGAGGTAGCTTTGTATTTTTTCATATCGAACCGCTTATCATAGAGGTACGCTATTTGGCAGATATTATCCTTGGGTTTGTTTCATGTAGATTTGCTTATGGTATCGTTATTGCAACTAGGCTAGGTAACTTATGCCGATGTTCTTTTTTTTCCTTAGAAAAATGTCTCAACCGCTTATCGCAGGGGCCTGCGATTTGGCAGATATTGTCCTTGGGTTGCTATCTTTTTGATTTGTTCAGCATCTTTGCTCCATGGGAGCAAAGGGTGATTTCTTTTAAATTTGAAAGTCCTTATCTGCATGTCCGCTTGAGTGCGGAGGTCTACTACCTTTGGCAGATATGTACGTGTAGGTCTGTTTTGGCAATTAGATGCGACTTCAGCATAGATTTTTTCCACAGATCTGTAATTTCTTGCTTTCTGTCGTAATGGGTATTGTCAGGTATCTTTGCCTCTTGTCTTGGTTTGTGTTGTAATGAGTATTGTCGGGCCTCTTTGGCCTCTTGAATTGTTTCGGTATTGTAATGGTATTGTCAGGTCTCTTTGGCCTCTAGTTTTTGATGTCAAGTAGTTTCCTTGTCTCGTTTTATTAAGATGGCTTAAAGTTTTTACATGAATCTGTATTTTGCTTCGGTGCCGTAATGGCTATTGTCAGGTCTGTTCGGCCTTTTGTTTTTGATGTAAGGCGGTCTCCTCATCTTCTCGTTCTAATATCAAGAAGGCCTCCTCGGCTTGTCTTTGTCTTTTTTCTCTCTTATTTCCCTTTTTCCCTTTGGCCTCTATTATTCAGTTGAGCATCTTTAAGGCCTTTTTGGCCTCATTTCGCCGTTTTCACCAATTACCAATTTCGTTATTGAATCAGCACTCAATTTTCAAATGGTAGAAAAAGTGGAATTGCGTCATTGTTATCTGAATTTTAGATTTTTGAAAATCGCGGCCCCTAGCAGTTGCGTTTCTTTCTCTACCACCATAACTTGCATAGTCGCAAGGTTCGATGTTTAATTGACACACAATGCATTACTTGTAAATTTGCGATGAAAGGTGACAAAATATATTGAGACTGACGATAGACTGCTTTACATATTTCCATACGCGTGATGTTGTAAGGTAGTGATTTGAACTACAATGGAATAACTACAGCATATCAACAATAGCTTATTTCAAGATTATGGCAAATATGTGGTAAAATATTTTCAGGCATTAGGGCGATAGTATGTGGTTGGGACTATATTGATTGGTTGTATAGGCTGTGTCATGTGGCAAGTATTGATTAACGGTAGTTGTCAAGATGTCTGCTCTATTTATACACGAGAATTAGTTATAAGTGAAACTAAGTGTGGTGCGTTCATGTCTACTGTACAATTTTGCTTCTGACTGCTTAATGATTGGTGGCCTGTAGACATGGTCACCGACAACTTGCTCAGTGTAGCAATTTAATTGTTTAAATTTGATGCCTTATGTAATCACGAAAGACCTAAAGAACGTTATGATTAGCACAAGCTTTCGTATACAAGTATACTTCAGGTACAAGCAAATATGTTTATATAAACTTAAATTATGCAATAAGATATGTCAACTGCTTTTGTCCCGTACAATCCTTTATTTTACCATAGTGTGATTGAGTTTGCCTATTTTCCTCATGACTATTACTGTCTCTTAAGTATGAATCAATATAGACCTTCGCCTAAGGGGCATGATTACCTTAACTAATTATCGGTTGTTAGAACGTTGCTACAAATATTTACATCGTTCAAACTAGGACATAACACTACATGACTGTCAACGTTAAATGGTTTGTATATAGCAAGCAGCGATACGTTGGGGAGGGGCAGAAGTACTGGAGAATATTGTAGTGTAAATGTAATACTAATACCAGTATTCATTTCTTCATGGTTTTTGCTATCTAGTAACTAATTTGATTGTACCTGAAGTATGCTTGTATACGAAAGCTTGTGCAATCATAGTGTTGGTTAGTCAGCAAGGTATTACCTTCACTTTAAAATACATGTGAATTATTGATATTTTTTCCAGTACTCACTGTAGTGCCACAAGAATTCTATAACATAGACAACTCAAAATGGGTAAGGAAAAGAAGCATATCAACATTGTCGTGATTGGGCATGTCGACTCTGGTAAATCGACGACGACTGGTCATCTTATTTACAAGTGTGGCGGCATTGACAAGAGATCAATTGAGAAGTTCGAGAAAGAGGCCAATGAGGTATTGTATAAATATTTTTAGTCTAGTTCTGATAGGATATAAGGTTCATTACCTTTTGGGCTAGACAGTGTCCTGGCAACTTAATCAGACTTTGTCAGTCTTGAGCTTTATCGTGGGTTTTTGGGATAGCATCTTTGTGAAGGGAGGTCACTTCAGTATCTAACATTTTTTAGGTGTATTTTACCGTGGGCTAGGAGTTCTGTGTATCATAGAGCGCGAGCAGTACTTAATTTCTGATTAGTTATTAAAATCGCTTATTCATAGTTTACTATTGCGCTTGACTGGTAGTGATGATACAAACGTTAGTGTTTGCTGTGCACTTTGCCTGTGGGATGATACTGATGACTTTAATTGTAGATGGGTAAAGGCTCATTCAAGTATGCCTGGGTGTTGGACAAATTGAAAGCCGAGCGGGAACGTGGTATCACCATCGATATCGCGCTGTGGAAGTTTGAGACGAGCAAGTATTTTGTAACCGTCATTGATGCCCCGGGTCACCGTGATTTCATCAAGAACATGATTACGGGCACCTCTCAGGTAATACAGTCGCGTAGATGACTACAGCAGGCAAGATAGACGCTATTGCACATTATTTGAGTTTTTCGACTAGTATTTTTTGTGTGTTATATATGGCAGTTATTACATTCTATGACTATACGGTAATTTCAAGCAAAATTGTACTTGTCGGTGTGGTGTACTTGTAATAATAATAATAATAATAATAAATTTTTGGAGGCGCCCTAATTACTGGTATGTCTCTAAGGCGCCTATATACATTTTGTGTGATAACTAATTATATTGTATAACACAATAGTAAGTACATATATGTAAATCATAGCCTAACACAACCGTTAAGTGTAATGGATGTGGAATGTGATTCTTGTTTTGGATGTGTCGTGCTTTCATATACAACAATTGCGTGCATGCGTGTGTTGACTTGTTAGAAATGGGTTTGGTCTTAGTTGATCCAAAGATCCACCGTGACAGTTGGCCGCACACTGCATGGTGCGTCGCAACATTAGGTGGTACAACGACTGCGAGTGTCCATGTCTTCGGTACCTGGTGCTTTAGCCAGTGACTATCCTCTTTCACTGCTACATTTTTATATATTTACCGAGTAAATACCTTATTGTCACTGTAGTTCACCGTAAGTTCAGTATACCATGAGGGAGCCATTCATCATGCGTACTCTCTAACCAGGCCGATTGTGCTGTCTTGGTGGTTGCTGCTGGTACCGGGGAGTTTGAAGCTGGTATCTCGAAGAATGGCCAGACCCGTGAGCATGCCATGTTGGCGTATACCCTCGGTGTGAAGCAGATGATCGTCGCGGTGAACAAGATGGATAACACCGAACCTCCGTTTGGCGAGGTCAGTCGGTTTTTATTTTTGTATTGTCAAGTAACTACTAATACGGATATTAATTAATTCGTTCTGGTCAATCGGATTGTTGTATTTTTTAGCATCTGCCAGGAAAACTCTTGCCCCAGATTGTTGGTCTACCGTTGCTGGTACATTGTGATCCTGATTCTCGTTGATTTTTAGACGCATCATGGTACTTGTAGAGTTTTGTAACTCGCAACGATTATTCAAGTCTTAAATAATCTCGGCCGATTGATGAAATTCGGGTGTCCAACTGTAACAATTTTAATGTACTTTCCCTTCCAAACAGGCGCGATTCGGGGAGATCAAGAAGGAAGTGGAGGCATACCTGAAGAAAGTTGGGTACAACCCGAAGCAGGTGGCCTTTGTGCCCATCTCTGGTTTCCACGGTGACAACATGCTCGAGGAATCTGCCAAGATGCCATGGTACAAGGGTTGGGAACGTATGGGTTTGCCTGAGGTTGATGGCAAGAAAGTCGAGCCGACCAAGTATAGTGGCAAAACTCTGTTTGAGTGTCTGGATTCCATAGAGCCGCCGAAACGTCCAATTGCTCTGCCGCTACGTCTCCCGCTCCAGGATGTCTACAAGATCGGAGGTGGGTGTGATATTACCCACCCTGCACTGCATTTGACTACCAAGTTATACAACTTAATAGTGATTTTATAGATGCGATATATATGATGTATTTGCTCTGTCCGCAACTTGTGTCTGATGAAAACATCATACCTTGTCATACATAGTTTAATCTCGCAGGTATTGATTAGCTTGTCATACACATATTTATCTCGCAGGTATTGGAACCGTGCCTGTGGGTCGTGTTGAGACTGGCGTGATCAAGGCTGGCATGGTCGTTACCTTTGCACCGCCCAATCTAACAACTGAGGTGTGACAATCGCGAGCATATTTGAGTTTTGCATATGCTTTCTCGTATTTAACAAATTCTTGACTAGTTTTAGATTGTTCCTACATACAGTAATTGATAAGGAATTATTTTAGGGTCCTTTCATTGCTTACATAATTCGCTTGATGTAGGAAGTTGATTAGTTACTCTCACCTCCAAACACGGGATATAAAACTGACAAAAATTCTCTTGTCTCAGCTCATCACTAATATTCCAAGTGCTCTTAATCTGATGAGCATGTATCATTGTTAAAATCAAGTTACTCTGTAGGGTATTTAAAATTGTTTTAGTGCAGACAACAATTTGGTTCTTAAGGTGGAATCCAATGTGCTGTAGATCTAATCTTGATCTAATTTCATGATTCTATCATTGTTTTGTACCACCACCACCGGGTCTAGCGATGCCACACTGCAGCAACCATATATCATTGCGTGATTGCACTGTTCATGTACCACTACCATCAGGTCAAGTCTGTGGAGATGCACCACGAAGCCCTGGCTGAGGGTGGCCTTCCTGGTGACAATGTGGGTTTCAACATTAAAAACGTCTCGGTCAAGGAAATTCGCCGCGGTATGGTCTGTGGTGATAGCAAGAATGATCCACCGAAGGGTGCCAAGAACTTCACCGCCCAGGTACTTAGTTGTAGGGCTTCGTGATTGTGTGGAAATTCAATATCGTTTGTGTAGAACTCTAAACATGCCTGCCTTGTGTTGGTGACATTCATATCCATAGAATGCGCGTTTCTGTCGTGAAAGGCTCTGGTAGAACTACATGACTATATATTAGTCTAATAGGCAGACTGCTATTCTGTAAGTGCAACAATCGCTCCAGCATACCAGGTCCGGCAGTACTATTGCTGTTGCCTCGAACGCTAGAGCTAAAACAATAGACGACATGAGCGAATCCGGCAAGTTGCGTACTTGTTCGGCTACTGGTGTTGTTACATGTGTACGTTGTGAAATTGCAAATGCTCGAAACTCCAGTAATGTACGAAGCATATTTTTAATATAATAATAGCAATTAATAGCAGACGGCTAAAATTAAAACGCATTCGCCGACTTATAATTTTGCTGATCAAAATAAATCATATTCCAATACTAAGTCTACTAAAATGAATCCTTTGGCACGACAGTAGTCAAACACATTTTTTTTAAATCTGATCGTTTTACGTTATTATTCATATGCAAAATTCAACTTATACATATCATGGCTAGCTTGTGTTATCTTAGCACAAAACTTAAAGGGATTAAATAAGGTAGTACCTTTGATATTTTATACTAATGTAGTCAACGTAGAGAAACTTAAACAAAGGGAACTTGTTCGTTTAGGCGACTGAATTCGTCCTTTAAGGTGATTATCGTGAACTCGTTCTTTAAGGTGATTATCGTGAACTCGTTCTTTTAGGTGATTATCGTGAACTCGTCCTTTAAGGTGATTATCGTGAACTCGTCCTTTAAGGTGATTATCGTGAACTCGTTCTTTTAGGTGATTATCGTGAACTCGTTCTTTTAGGTGATTATCGTGAACTCGTTCTTTTAGGTGATTATCATGAACCACCCGGGAGAAATTCACGCTGGCTACTCTCCTGTACTCGACTGTCACACGGCCCACATCGCCTGCAAGTTCTCCGAACTCACTCAGAAGATTGATCGCCGTAGCGGGAAAGTTGTCGAGGAATCCCCGAAGGCTTTGAAGTCTGGCGATGCCGGTATCATCATTCTAATACCGACAAAACCGATGTGTGTCGAGGCGTTCACCCAGTACCCTCCCTTGGGTCGGTTCGCTGTACGCGACATGAAGCAGACGGTGGCCGTGGGTGTGATTAAGTCTGTGGAGAGAGATGACGGAGCTAAAGGTACCACAACAAAGTCTGCGCAGAAGGCACAGAAGAAGAAATGAGATGCGCATATATCTAAGCAACCGGAAACACAGTACACAGCACATGAACAAAACCCCAATAGATATTTTATTATACCGACCTGTTCCACTAATGACTGCTTTTCTTTGTTTAAGCTTTCCCAGTTTATCATGTGTCGTCTGATATTTATTACACTAGCGAAATTTTTAGTGTCGCCGCTGTCTTTAGGGTTGCTTAGGTACAAACAGCATCGAAAGGAAATACGCAGGAAAGCACCGTATCACAGTAGATTTTAGTTGATTTTTAGTTGTATACTTAAGGCGGAGGTTTTCTGCCAAGTTGAAATAATTTTATGTTCGCTCGGCGTAAATAAAAGTGCGAGATACGCTAAATTTGGTTTTGCTTATTTTTTTTACTTTGAGTTTGATAGGTATATACATGCTCGAGTTTAGTTGTTGCAGTCCAATCCAATACTAATTGAAATGCAGGGCTAGCAATCAAACGAATATGTAGAGTGAGTTGTCAAAACATTGTCAATTGTCAATTAGTTAGCTCGGCATTGTAATCAGAAAATGTCAGCCATGTGAAATGGGGAAAAAGACACCAATGGAAAGGTGATGGGTTCCTTTAAAAGGGAAATTATACGAAATGTCTGATCACGGCATTTTGACGAATACGTTCATGGCGTTTAGAGTTTGGTTAATGATTCGTAGCTACCAGCCTGGAGCATTAGGGATACTGGAGGACTTAAGTAAGCTGTATGGTTAACTTTAACGTATCTCGTTATCGTATCTCAATCGAGGGTTGATGCGAGTGAGACCTCGATCTTTCCCTCGACGTCAATGAGGTGGTATTAGTGTGTGGCGGCGCCGAAATTCACCGCAACTATATAAATAGAACGATCGAATGAAATCTCAATTTGATTTGGTGACCGTGTACGACCTGCAGCTGAATTTAGACGTCATGAATGAATTTGCTAATTAGTTCGCTTCAACGTGGAAAGTCATAGCAGCCATTATAAGTGAAACCTTAAGTTTAGTTATATTCTAAGTGCTACTATACATTAGTACTCTAGTGAGGCACGATGGTACAAGTGTTAGTTGACTACCTGGCTTTGACCATCCAGGTGTGGTTGGTTACCAGCTTGACTTGAGTGTTCTATAAGATAACCAAATACGGAGCAGTATAGCAATATTATAGTTTAGTGAACGAGCCTACCACCGTTGCTTCACCGATGTATTAAGCCGGTTAAGGGAGCACCCTATAGGCCAAGTGGTTTAATGATAAACACTCTTATAATCACTTCTAATGAGAGGATAGTGGAGGATCGCATAATAAATACTGGTGGGGAAACTGACATGGAAGAGCAAAAGGTAACGAACATAATTCCGATCCAACTAGGCTCGAGGAATAAAGGAAAAACAACAAAGGTTACGGGCAGCAGTGGTAAAGATCACGAAGGAAAATAATCAGTGTCCGTAATATAAACGTAGATGAATGGAAGCGTTTGATTTTGAATATATTATTATATACTCTTTATATCAGGTTTATATCGGGCGTTTATATCAGTTTCTATTCTATTTCTATTTTCCATTTTAGTACTCAGTTATAGTATGGCCATAAAGGTATTACTTCATGTAAAGCTAGCTGCCAATATTATAACTAGACTATTCAAATTTCATTTCACTGTACGTGGCGTTGCCATAAGGGCGATGATTTTATGATGTTACCAGTCAGTCTACATGTTACCTTCGTTTTATATGATATGGCTAACACGGCTACAAGACAGTTCATTCTGCGAGTTTTCAGTACTAATCCATCCACACAGACAATACGGTTAAATCAGTTACTGTTTGATCGGTCTAAATCGCACTTCCTTGATTGGAGTACGTAGGGACCCCCATTGCCACCTAGCATAGTCCAAGACTTCCTTTCATTGACTTGTTCATAATACTGAGAGAATCGGTTTGCAGACTACGGAAGTTGTGCCACGATTATCCCCCTTGTTGATAACGAAAGCCATCCCCTTGTGCAACGTGGGCTTGTGACTGAGCCGTGAAGCCGAATCAAACCAGCTTATACCAAGATTAACAAATTTATAATTATAGTTTGTAATTATGTATGTATTTTATATACAATTTGCACTAATTAGTTTTTTACTTTGTAATCATTTTGCGGCGACCGAAAATGATGGCATAAAAGTATCAACAAAGGTACGTACTGTTCACTTTTAAACTTTGAGCGTGACTTGCGACTGGAATGTAACTTGTACAGTACTGCTACGGAGTACATTGGTACGCCCACTTGAGCTCATTGCCTTTGGTGTTAGTTTTTGGGCCATATTCGTAGCAAAAGGGTTGGAATTTTCCCATGGTTTAGTGCGGTGTCGTAATTTAACAAACTAGCTATATTATTAACACACGAAAGGGTTGCAGTATTATACTTTTATATAAGTAGACTTCTTTCTATACATTATCCATAGTCATGATAATGGTTAACTAATATTTTTTGACAAATAGACTAGAGACGTTATTACTTGTCTGCTGGTACATATGCCTCTGGCCACCTGTTCATATTCTTAATGCCTCTTTGTACCCTACACTGTTTATGCACTTTCTATAGTTTTCGCCTCTAGCTTTGATGCCCCCTTTTGTCATGCCATAGACTGATACCTTTCACCTTTTGTCCCCTCCTATTTTCGTTAATATGGCATAATGTTGGTCTGGTCAAGTATTCAATCTGTTTTCCATCTGTCAGCTCGTTCCTCCTGATAAAGTATACTTGGCATAAGAAAGCTTGCGTCAATCTTATACCAGTTAGTGACAAAGGTGTTACCTCAAATGTTTACTAACCATGAGTACTCTTACTTAAATTATGAGTTATTAATTGAACGCATCTGAGTACTGTTCCTCATTTTGACTGTGAGTCAGCTAGTAGATCAATACAAATTTAATACTTAATACAGAGAACCAATCACTTGGGAGTCCAGTACCTAATAAGACTAAAGGTAACATACTGCTCCTATGTATCATTCATTGTGATTATTACACCACTTTTCGCGTTAATTACCGCTGGGTAATTCAATACTTCATCCGGATGTCAACTTCAATTCTGTGCGCACGCAATCTGCAATGATGCAGTCTAGAAGTGCAGCTTTTTTATGCTAAATGTTGCGAGCTTGGAGCTACAAACCCTGGTTTTCCCACTCCTTTCACTACATTGATTTGTCCCGCTTATTGAAATAGTCCCGATATTGAAAAATTTGTATTGAATTAAATTATTGCAAAAATAATAACGAGACAATATAAGTGCAACTCATATTACACACCAGTAATAATAATATAGATCAGTAGTGATCAAGGCTGGATGAGACCTTGAAAAATCTTAGGGGGGCCGGACCTATGAGCACTGTAACTGAAAAAATATTGCATCAGAGGTATAGGTTCTTTTCTGTGCAGTTCTCTTCATTTATTCTGAGAACCATAATAGCTACTCCAATTAGCAGCTAGACTTGATAAAACACTACTTGAACAACTCGTTTCGTACTATTACACTTCATTCATTATAACGCTCCTCGTGGAGTCAAAACTACACAGTTTTAATGCACAAACATAAAGACGTGTTATATAACTGCTATCCTTGAAATGGAGACAGTGACTTGAGACAACAAACGATACAACCACGGGTCCGTGATGGCCCACAGGCCACTAGTTGGCCAGGCCTGATATAGATTATAGTACTAACATCATGTTTTATCTCTTCTTATTACATCTTCGTGCAGAAAAAAGCTGAAGACTGCACATTAAAAGCCAAGTGGGGTGACGAAGTCTCAATTTTATACACTGTATGTATATGTAATGTAATATGTAATTTTATACACTGTATATGTAATTTCATTCACTATGTATATGTAATAAAATCTATGCTATCCACGATCATGGAATATTAGAATTATTAGAGTTATTTTATGTAAACAAGCCTCACAACTGGTCTCACTCATACCTCTCTGCATAAAATGGACAGGAAAAACGGTGTCTCAGTCAGACTAAATCTCTTTGGAATACAGGCTCCATAATTCAGTGTAGTTGATTCAGTAAGCATTGGTTGGGTATAAACTGGATCAACTGTGTCGGTATGACTTGTGTATAAAGTACCATAACCCTGTCTCTTATCCCAAAAGGCTTCCTGGTTGGTTGTCCTTGCAGAGTGGTGATCCGTCTGCTTCTCTCTGATGTGGCTGTGTTTTCCCGACGTTTACTTGTCAATGAACTCATTATCAGACTTGGACAGACTATACAGTATCATCACCTACGAGACATCACCTATCTGACACTCTCTTATAGACTCTTTTATATACCATTATGTACATGAGCATTTTTTATGATGCTGTGTCGAAAGATAGCAGGGATTTTATTCATTACCAAATTGTCTTAGGCTATGCAAATTAACGAAAATTGTTGAAAATGGATATGATTTGGAAATGAGGTGGTTTTCCTTCCTATTGGTACATCTAAATTTACGCGTGATTTTTCTGCATCCAGATAGTCCATAATCTGTTTAAATTCTCTCTAGATTTAAGGTAAATCTCTATTTTAGGGTTTCTTCATGAATGGCAAAATATTTGATACTAATGTCAGAGAAGGGAGTAACCCACTGACCTTTCAATTGGGCGAAGGGAACATCATACCAGGTATCTCGAATCTTATATGTCTTATTTTTACTTAACTAGGTTGTGGCGTGAATAAAATTATGTGTAAAACTTGTAATTTTGCTTTGTACAGTTATGAAATTCACAGAAGTTCACAGTAATTCCAATTGTTCTCAATATTCACGAAAATTTAGCGCATTTTGCATGTTTTATGTTTACTAACTTGAATAGTAGGTTATCATGGACTGTGATACTAACTTCAGGTGGCCTACCTTTCACTAAGATATTTACTATTTTTCTGTATAATTAATAAGTTTAAAAAGGTAGCTTTGAAGTCACTGCTACATACATTCTGTCAAGAGATAGGGAGAGAGGGAAAGGGAGATCGGGAGAGGGAAAGGGAGCAGGTGAAAGAGAGAATGAGAGAGGGGAGCAGGCCACTGGGAAGAAGGGTAGGGCGAGATTGGCACCCACAATTTTTGGTGACTTCCTCACTGTAGCTCTAGATACAGAAAGATCCTTTGGGCTTGTTAGAGATTGAGGTCTTTTTTACTGAGATTTGGCTCTTAAAAACTGGAATTTAGTTTGTAAAATGAAGTGAGATTTGGCTACGAATTTGGTTGTAAAGTGGAATTTGAATTATTGTCAACCTAGATTTGACTTTTTTACCTGAAATTTGACCTTTTGTTAACTGAGATTTGGTGTTATGTGTTGGGAAGTGGGTTTACTCTGCAGTATACAGTGTTTGTCATGGACAGAATTTGATACAATCATACATGCGGGCTGATGCGTATATTTCTGTTATCACTGTATGTTAATTTTTGACATCTTATCTACATCATATTTCAGGGTTACAACAAGGTCTAATAGGCATGTGTATTGGGTGAGTAAATTAATATCTCCATATATAAATATAACAACACAGCCTCACGCACATTTACATGATGAGTTATACAACTAATCTGGCATGGCTAGGCGTTCGATGGTTATTTGCTGGTTGTTTTGTGGTTGTTTGGTGGTTGTTCAGTCACTATTTTGTCTTTGGTGGTTGTTTGTTGTTTTGCTGTTTGTTCGGTGGTTGTTCAGCCATTATTCACTCCCTGTTTAGTCAGTGACCTGTGTATGGTGGTTGTTTGTTGATTGGGGGTCTTTCAGTGGTTCCACGATGGCTGTTCTGTGGGCGTTTAGTGGTTGCTTAGTCGGAGCACAGGTAGACCTACTACGAGTAGTCTTATCTCATTAACCTTCTCCTTTAGTACACGTGAAAAAGTCATGTGAAGATGTTGCCAATTTGATGCTTACAACCGAGCACATTTTAGGCCTGCCCTGCATTATGTATACCACAATCTGTTGTTTGACATACCGAAGAAAAACAACTGCCATCTAGCGCTCTATCGAATTTGACATTTTATAATAAAACGTATATCGTCTATTGTAACGGTGCTACCTCATTCACAGAGAGGCACGAGATGTGACTATCCCACCTCACCTGGCGTACGGTGCACAGGGTAGACCTCCCGTCATACCCGGTATGTCGATGGCTTTGTTAGACACAAGATAACAACCATTTTGGTAAATTGCCTGTATCTATCAATACTAAAAATATAAAGAAGAGCATTTTGGGACAAACAAACACTGAGATGAGCTTGACACTAGCCTGAATGTACATCCTTCATCGGGTGCATCCCACAGGATAGCAGCGGGGCACACACATTATTTTCTTGCCGGTAATTGTATATTAGTAACAAATAAATTTATAGTACGTGGAAGGTTGAAGTTATACATAGGAAGACTAAAGGATACCCGAATAATACACAAGAGGGAACTGCTGACGCTATACCCATCGCTTACGGGCAAGTTGTGGTTTCAGCAAGACGGAGCCTGCTCTCACCCCTCAAACCTGGCACGTGACTGGCTAAGTGAAAACCTTGGAGACTGCGTTAAGTACCGTATATACTTGCTTATAAGGCGACTCTCATATAAGACGACCCCCTGACTTTAGAAACACAGAAGTCAATTTTAGTGTTGACCCGTTTATAAGACGAGGCAAACTTTTATTCATAATACAGTACTGGAAATGTAAATAAATCTAATTGCGACTGTCCCACGCGTTGTCGTCTTCGTCGTTAGTAAATAAAAAGTGAAAAAGAAAATGATTTTTAAAGAATAAACACATTAACACGAAACGCTAATTATAGTCTCACTTAGAAGACCCCCACTTTGAATCGGTAATTAGTTGCAAGATTGATTTTTAGTGGGCACCTCACAGTCCAGACGTTAGCCCCCAGATTTCTTTCTCTGAGGGTACCTGATGGATTGAGTGTACGTAGGGAGACCGGGGACCATCACCGAACTCAAGGAAGCCATCAGGGAGGAGATGAGAGCGATTCCTCCATCAAAAAATTTCGTGCTGCGCCACAAAAAATTCACAGCTAAAGGGAGGTCATCTGGAACACATGCTGTAGAATAAATAAGAAAAGTACAAAGACTCTCGTGTTTTGATATGGTGTTTTGAAAACAACAAACTAGTTATCACAAAAGTTTCATTCAATTGTTGCAGATAATTAGGAAATGAAGGCTATCGAAAGCCAGGGCCTGCATTTATTGGGTCAGCCCGTGGACGCATCCAGAGATATATAAATATGGATGAAAATACATTAACATATCAATGTTCGTGTATATATTATAGGCTCAACCTTGCAGCGATTTAATGATTTGCAGTTACTGATTTCTCTTTAGTAAATATAAAGCTGTATAAAAGATAACACTGTGAATGCACATAAAATACTGAATGTTTGATATGATTGTGTTTGGATCAGGGGACTCAACTCTGCGATTTGAGACGCAACTTCTCACCATCAACCGTCCGTCCACTCTGCTCAAATCGCTGTACAGCCTCATTACTATTCTTGCAATACCATCAGCTGCAATAGTTTTAGGCTATTTTCTGTACCTCCGTTACAAAAATGAGTCATCCAAATCCAACAATGTCCGCCAACGTAACGCTCCAAAATCGCATAAAATCCTTAAAAAGAAAAGTCGTTGACTGTTTAAATATCGCGCAATTCCATGGGTTTTTTGGGGATAATTTGGTGTTTTAATTGTGTTTTTAAAGAAATTTACTTGCTGTTTACATTTTAATTTTACAAATTCTGTCTGAAGGTGACTGTTTTACGTGTGTCACAGCAAAACCATCATATCCCCAGTCATGCATCACTTATTAAAAAAATAGTAAAATTAATGGTATTGTCAGTCCGTTAGTCCGTCAGTCCATCTCACTTCAAATGTCATGTCGTTATACATTCATGAAATATAATAATTCACATTTCCTCCCATATTCCAAAAACAAGAATCGTATTAGCGGAAATTGCTGAATAAACTCTTCACGTCCTCACTGCGTACCAAGAACTTCCTGTAAGAAAGATCATCGCTCTAACTACTTAACCACTAGTGCCGATGACGTACTTTCGGTTTCGTTATGTTTCCAGGTATGACCACAGTGGTTTATCAGTTGCATTGTTCCACTTATGTTAATAATATGTACCGGCTGTACAAAGAGGCACAGATTGTGGAGATCTCTGCAGTGGTGGAGTTTCGTTATCTACCATCAGCATTTTTCTTTCCCTATTCCAAGCTCCAACTCTTCCATAGACATTTATCAATCCGGCCTGTTACACAACTGCTAGCACCACCGGAGAGCTTACTGCAAACAATTTGAACATTGTCTAACATCGCAACCGCCACTGCTGTTCTACAGCAGAACAATGAAGAAACTTCACCTGTCACTTAACAAGTCTGATGCACTCTACGTGCATAGCCACACAAATCTTGGACACTCTGTTACTGGGGCATTCTTCAAGATCCATCCTTAAAAAAGACTCTATTTTGACATTTTGGCGTATTTTTACAATCATCTCACCATTCCCAATCGTTATTATTCCAATAGCAATTTTACAGTTCTCACTCATTTCGATTAAATCGTTATCAATTGTTACAATTTCTGATTGGAATATGAATATTGTTCTGTATTTAACTATGTAATGGTTGTGCTTCTTTTTTATTGTGGCTTCCTTGATTTTTTAAAGAATTTGTGATGGTTGTAATTTGTGTATCAGTTGGTCGACTGTAGTCACAGTTTGGGTCAAGTCTACTTCTTTTTACACAAATAGACTGATAGTGGATTTACATTATCCGATTTTTCAGCTCCCGCTCCCGCCTCCAATCAATCGGAAAGTCATCTACACTATCCGTCTGACATTTCTGAGCGCTCGCCGGTCCGAAAGTCACATGATACCACTTTTACAGAATGGCGGAACGAGAAGTTCGGTCTGCTCATTTTAACTTGAAATCTAAACGCGGCACCATTTTGTACACAAAATATGTTGTTAGGGCGAATATCACGTGAACGACACTGTTCGTCCATTGGTTGAAACTCCTACTCCCAACAAATTTAGAACTCATCCGAATTTCAAAACTCGTTTTTCATGAAAGGCAGCGGCGGGGGCAGAAGCAGTAACCGTTTCCGAAAAATTGGATAATGTAAATCCACTATTAGCTATAATTAATTTTGCCACTTACCTGCAACTCATTTAGTTCTGTCAAGGTTTAGGCTAGACATGAAGTACAGCCTATAGGCTAGATACGGGCGTACGGGCCAGATACAGCCTACGGGCCAGATACAGCCTACGGGGCAGATACAGCCTACGGGCCAGATACAGCCTACGGGCCAGATACAGCCTACGGGCCAGATACAGCCTATGGTCCACATACAGCCAGTTAGTTTAAATTCAGTATGCGATTCAAAATAATATATCTTTATGCAACCACATTATTACATAATAGTGAATATACTGTGGAACAAATCACACAATAGGTACGTTGAATTAGATTTGCATTGTCTTTTGTTATCTATAAATAGTTCTGTAGTCACGTGTTGCTGTGACGTTATCTGGCTGATATTTTTGGTTGTCCTCTAAACTTGACCAAGTCTTCTGTTAGCTGTATCAAACACTCATGTTATTAATTTTTTACGTAAACTTTGATTTTGGCGCCTCTGATCCATCCTTATGGTTACGTATTTAACAGCTATTGGTCACATCTCCCCCTGTTACCTTCACCACAGATCAGGACTGTTTCCCAATATTTTGATCCGAGTAGCCCTATAAGATGTAGGTTTTGTTCCCTGAATTTATGTAAAATTTCATATTTCATATCTTAATTTGAATTTTTATTTTGTTTGAATGCGAGTGAAATTTAATGGAATTTCATATATTTCAAAATGATTAATAGCATTGTCAAATTTCACACAATTCAGTGACATTCTTCATGTATTTTGAATCATATTTAATAGTGCCTAATTTATGTAATATTATATTTGCGATAGATGCATCTTTAAATATACATTCCAAAATTTTGTATTTTCAAGTAATGTTGTTTAGAATAACTTTATTTATTTGTTTTGTTTTTTTTTGGGGTACAATGGCTATTTAAACTGGAGTATTTTCTTTGCGAATTACGTTCTGTCAATTAATGATTTGATGGCAAGAACGAGTTATGAATCTTCCAGATAACCAAACTGATTTGAAAATTCACTGTCATCAGTTATTGCCCGTGTTGACTGTGTGACTACACAAATCCCACAGAACCCTTGAACACATCCCACAGAACCCTTGAACACATCCCACAGAGCCCTAACACAAAACCCACAAAGCCATAGCAGAAATCCCACAGAGCCCTAACGTAAATCCCACAGAGCCCTAACGCAAATCCCATGGAGCCCTAACGCAAATCCCACGGACACGAGCACAAATCCCACAGAGCCATAGAGCACACACAGAGCCCTAACGCAAATCCCATGGAGCCCTCACGCAAATCCCACGGACGCGAGCACAAATCCCACAGAGCCATAGAGCACACACAGAGCCCTAACGCAAATCCCACAGAGCGCTAGCACCAATCCCACAGAGCCCTCAAACACATCCCACAGAGTCATAGAACACACTCCGCAGAGCCTAACACAAATCCCACAGAGCCCTAGCACAAATCTCACAGAGCTCTGGCAAAATACATGAGAAAAAGCGACCTACTGACTACGACAACTCATGACACTACAATTATAAATAACTGACGTCCTCCGTGGCAATAGCTGCGAAAGTGCATGAGAGGACTGTCCAGTACTGTGAGCAGTAACATTTGGGCTAGTTGTTGCAAAGACCATAAACGGCTAGGGCGAATATCTTTCATTGTCGCTCATTATACACATACATCTTCTGAGTAGTCGGCAGTATGCCCCGTCGAGATCGGGAAGTTTTGGATACTGAGGAGTAACAGAAAGTGACACGTGAGATTGTGGTTATTTCTACATGCCATGATCCCTCGCTGTGCACAAATATGGAGATGTGGGTCGCCATGTTAGCGATATCGTGTAAAAAGAAAGGTAAAGGACCTTATAGGCTCATTTATAGCCAGCTTTCATATAAAGGTGTGTTTGGAATATTTCAAATTTTTAAAGAAAAATGAAAAGTAACTGCTGTCGGTTTACTTTCTTGCCCACCAGTGGATTTATATAATGGTTTGCTCATCCATCCACCCGAAAATCGCGTGGCTCTCGCCTCATGGCCCCTATCTGTGATGTCCAATGCTATGGCCAAATATAAAAAGGGACGCACTCGCACTTGGTTCATCATCGCATCGTGACAAGGACAGTCGCGCGGTTTGGACATGATATCGGAATGGACCGAACCTAAAGGGCAATCTACCATGCAGAAACACAAAGGACTTAAAGCACTCACCCAATGCCAGTGTTATAGCATTAAAATTGTGAACGTTACGTTTTTCACGATAGGCAGGGCGACGGTAACTGCCCCGGGTTTTGGTGTCGAGACTCGCCTGAATATCTCTGTCGTAACTGAGCAAAAGCACAAGCCAAGGTGCGTTGTATCTTGTACATAGATACCTTAAATTATTGAATTTAAACTCCATTTATAGTTTTAGTCTATTACAATCTGTCAAACAATCTCAGGAAAGATTACTGTTCCCATTTGATCATAATTCGAGATTATCACAACGTACGGTATATGGAATTTTCGGAAAAATCAATAGCAAGGATGACCCCAAACAGACACTGCCTACCATCACCCAACATGAGAATCTTCTGAAAGCATTCGCAGTATTTTAATGAAAAAAAACTAAAAATCAGAACTGACCTAGATATTAGCATTTCCCCTTGTGTTGCATAGCTCTCCATCACATATCGAGATGTCCACTTTTACGGAAACACCTCATAAATCTAATCAATAAAGCTATACTAAACATATCGCCTCTTGATCCGCTGCCTAAATTATTATTTAGGCCTTATCTCTACCCTACCCTATTTCGTGTGTCACTTTGTACTTTGCTACAATTTACTGTTTCTCCTACTTTGAAATCAGCTCTGCTGACGCCTTTTATCAAGAAGTCTGTACTTGAGTGTAACATTTCAAATAACTACCGTCCCCTATCTAATCTACAAGTCGTCTCAAAATGGTTACAACGAATTGCCTTTGAGAAGCTCCCGCGATATTTCGTTACAAGTAATCTTCTGCCATCTATTTGGTTAGCATATAGGTCCTGCAATAGCGTTAAAACAGCCATATTATCTATTCCAAACGACACACTTGCATATCTTGACAAGGAAAAATCAGAAATAATACTTTTTTATCACTCCGCTGCCGTTTGGTGTCAGCTATAGTGAAATTCTGACGAACTTTTAGTCCCAGGCAGTGCGTTCCGTTGGATTAAATAATATACGACTGGTCGTTTCTTTACGTTGTCAGTAGGCAGTCACTCCTCTGATGCACGACCCCTCTCTTATGGAGTGTCTCAGGAGGGTGTACTGGGCCTTCTTTTATTCACGTGTTACACCTCTCCTCTACACAGCATCTTTAACCAGACGAAACTCAGGCCTGGCTCCCAGTTACACTAATAGTCCAGCCGAGCTCTTTGAGGCAGTTTCCAAAACCTAGTCTCAATTCGCAAAAAAAAAGATTTTTGGCCTTCATCTTTCGTTCCACCAACATGTCTCAGAAATTCTCAATCTGTATATTTCTATCTTCATCAACTCTGGTCAGCCTCAAAATATTTATCTCCCCAACAAACTGAAACATTAATTCATTCTTTTATGACCCCCCAGGATTGACTCTGAAACTTGTGAATTTCCCTGTGTGTTTAGTTCTAATTATGCTTCCTCTTGCTCGTCACATAACTTTACATCTTCCGATGTATTGGTGTGTAGGCCTCTATTGTGTAATATTACTATTGTTAAGTGTGGCTGATAACGTGTTTGTTGAAGAGGCACAATAAATACAATCGCCTAATCAAGATAGGGAATTATCTACCTACGAAAAATTCAAAACCCATCTTAAGATTTCCTATTTTCGATTTTCGGATATTTACGTCTTGTCCTTGTTGGTGTCCTCTTATTGTAGATTTCCGATGCATATACCTGTACGTAATACCCTGTTATAGATTGGTGCTGTTATTGTACATGCAAGGAGTGTAAAACATATAAAACTGGTTTAGCTTATGGAAGGCACAGAAAATAAATTTTGAATATAGTGGTAGAGAAAACACGACATGTATATGAACGAAAAATAATTTTGGTCTTGCGAGACCCCTTTACCGATGACGTGGCAGAAAACGGGGTACACACACGGCAAAATACGTATTTTATTCTACGGATGTCGTCAGATTTTCACAAGTAGAAACGAAATAGATTTTTAAACATTTAGTTTTCAATACGATGTATATAATAACCCCTATTTCTTTTTCAGTGGCTGCAATGTAAACAGCGAGAGCAGTATGGGCGATTGTAGACGCAATGCATAAACTTTTGCTGTTGATATTAATAGCATGTATTCCGAGTAAGTACACGTTTTCATAGTGACTTTAAACTCGATGGATTTACAACTAGGGCTGCATTTTTGAACTTGAAGCTAAAAATACACTGATGAGATGGTCTAATGCAGTGTATATCTCAATAATTACCTTGATCGTAACTTTTAAAATTCGTTAATATGGTTATTATGGGCATTTCTAACGTCGCATGGAGATTACATTGTTTAAATGCACGATTTTTGAAGCTTTGACGGCCTCACATAATTCGTGAAATGCCTTGAACTCCCACACATCAGAACGTGGGCTAAAAAGGAAAGAGGTGAGGAGAGGGGGAGAATCATATCGCACTCATAAGACGTGGCATGAAATAAATCGAACCTAAAGAAAATAGATGCATTATTTTCGGCAATTAGAACTTCAACGTTAGCCTAATGTCCGGCCGTTCTGTCACAAAGAACATTAGGCATCCGTACTACACGCCTGATGGATGACACAGACATTGTAAACTGCATCTAATAGCCTTTATCGGTTGCTACTTGCGGTCTATAAATGTACGTTTGCTTGTAATTGTTAATTTAGATAGAAAATACTGTCGGCATTTCCCGTGAAAGTGTTGGCAAAATTCCGCGAAAATGAACCTAGCATGTTGACTTTGTCCTCTCAGTGGGTGTCAAAAATTGCGACGCCTTCTATGAGTGCCCGGCGTTGTACCTGTTGACCAACCTCCAGACTTTCCTGATTTGGCAGCATCTAACCATTTTCGGTTTCATTAGAAAAAACGCTTGTCTGAGTAGCAGTATTGCACCGATGGTGAGGTCATATCTGCGGTTAGGGCCTTTTATTAAGTCAGGATAAGAACTTCTCCACGACAGTGATACAAGTGTTACAACACGCACGCACACGCACACGCGCACGCGCACACACACACACGCACACACGCGCACACGCACACACGCACACACACACACACACACACACACACACACACGGTCCTATTTCTAAACGAGCAGATCCTGCATCTTTCACAAAATTCAATAATATATCAGCTGAAGATCTTCAAGGCATTATTCGTAATTCTACCATTAAAACGAGCTCCCATGATCCACTTCCTAAACCTATTCTCTCTAAATGCTTGCCAGTATTGACTACAGCGTATGTTAACCTTGTCAACACATCATTTGATTCATCGACCTTTCCTTCTAATTTGAAGAATGCAATTGTTACGCCACTACCCAAAGCTGCAACATCCGATATATCTAATTTGTCGACTTATAGACCTGTTTCAACCCTTATGTATTCTTCTAAGCTACTTGAACGTTCTGCTGTATCGCAATTAATGTCATACTTCAATGAGAATAATTTACTTCCTCCTAATCAATCGGCATATCGTAGTGATCATAGTGTCGAGACGGCCCTTATGTCGATCACAGACAGCATCCTTAGAACGCTCGACCAAGGTCGGGGAGTTCTGTTAGTGCTGCTCGATATGTCGGCTGCTTTCGACACGATAGATCACTGCCTGCTTCTGAAAATTCTTGAACAACGTTTTGGTATTTGTCAGTCAGCGTTGCAATGGATTGAATCTTACATTAGCAACAGAACCTACCAAGTAAAAATACATGAGAATATTTCTGAGAAAATCCATCTTCAATTTGGTGTTCCACAAGGCAGCGTCATCGGGCCACTTTTATTTTCTTGCTATACATCACCTCTTCTTGACGTTCTTTCTAGTGAAAATGTCTCCTTCCATTGCTACGCTGACGATACTCAAATTTGGTTGCCAGTCGATCTAGATGATCCAGAAGCTCTCAAACAATCGATCACAAAATTAGAAAGCACTTTACAAAAAGTCTCTAATTGGCTAACAAACAATAGACTAAAGCTTAACCCATCCAAAACTGA
>WURV02200175.1:0-11693 GCA_011762755.2 Epimenia babai
ACATTGTGGTCATGGCCTGTAACATTAGGCACAAACGTCACACTTGATACATTGTGGTCATGGCCTGTAACATTAGGCAGAAACGTCACACTTGATACATTGTGGTCATGGCCTGTAACATTAGGCACACTTGATACATTGTGGTCACGGTTACCATTAAAGGTCCAAAATCACAATAACCACTCAAGGTCCTAAGTCACAATGACCATTCAAAGTACTAAGTCACAATAACCATTCGAGGCACTAAATCACAATAACCATTAAAGGTACCAAATCACAATAATATAAATCACAATAACCATTCTTGTTAGTAAATCACAATAACCATCGTGGGTAGTAAATTACAATAACAATTCTAGGTACTAAATCACAATAACCTCTCAAGGTACTAAGTCACAATAACTATTCTAGGTACTAAATCACAATAACTATTAAAGGTACCAAATCACAATAATGTAAATCACAATAACCATTCTAGTTGGTAAATCACAATAACCATTGTAGGTACTAAATCACAACTAATCAAAGTACTAAAATACAATAACCATTGTAGGTAGTAAATCACAATAACCATTCTAGGTACACAATCACAATAACTATTCAAAGTACTTAAAACCATACCGTGCATAGTACGGATACATTCATACGCCTGGAAGTCCCACAGTTTGATGGTCATGTCAGCCGAACACGATGCTGAAACAACAACCACGAAACTAGAGTCAATCGGTCAGAAATACGGTAATGAGACAATCGGTCAGTTCATCAGCGCATCAACCAATCAACCCATCAACTAACCAACCAACCAATCAGCCTATCAACCAACCAACCAATCAATTAACCCTCAACTAACCAACCAATCAGCCCATCAATCAACCAACCAATCCATCAACCAACCAATCAACCATCAAGCAACCAACCAATCAGCCCATCAATCAACCAATCAATCAACCATCAACCAAACAACCAATCAGCCCATCAACCAACCAACCAATCAATCGACCATCAACCAACCAACCAATCAGCTCATCAATCAACTAACCAATCAATCAACCATCAAGCAACCAACCAATCAGTCCATCAATCAACCAACCAATCAATCAACCATCAACCAACCAATCAATCAACCATCAACCAACCATCCAATCAGCCCATCAATCAACCAATCAACCATAAACCAACCAACCAATTAATCAAGCATTAATCAATCAAACAACCAACTGACAAGCAACAAAACAAATTTCATGTATTACTTTCATATGCATTATAATAAAAAAATAAGCGTTATATGGCTAACCTAATAATTTTCCAGTGTGGTCAAAAGCCAAATCCTGCACAGAGTCTGTGTGACCCTTGAGTGACCGCTCGTAGTCACCGGTCTCATAATCCCAGATCTGTCCACAGTGTCAACACTGGTAATCTGATGATTCACTGTGTTAGTGTACCTTACCTATAAACTACATGTATTGTTCAAGCTCAACTCTCTAGTGTGGCAGTGATTTCGGGGGAGGGGGGGAAATAGATGTACAATACAGCAGTAGAATGGCATGAATTATTATAACTAAAAGAATCTGATATGTGAATCACTTATCACCTTAATGACTTGACAAAGGATATACAACAATAATAGGTGTTAGTCACCCCACCAGTCTTGCGGTACCCAGTACCTTCAACAGCTCCACTGGTTACCATGCTCTTATTCTCTATTACTACTTTAAATTCATCCGTTTCAACAGTGCATTTGTACAAGGATTTAATCTGAAATGAATTTATGCACTCCAATAGCATAACTTTTAATAATCTGATAGTTTGTTAGACGACAACTGTGCAGTACATCAAGTAGTGGATTCTTGCGGTATACAAATGCACCAATGGCTGTATATCATGAGAATGTATTAACATGTACGTTGAAACTGTAGTAATCGGAAGCAACTGTGGGAAGTACAGAAAAACCCTGCATTCTTTCCAAAGATCTAAACATTGGTGGTCACCTTGATAGTGGCATCCTCGCTCGAGGACACGATGAGACTGAAGACCGGGTGAAACACGACCCGGGTCACTGGACTTCTGTGGCCAGTCAACATGTATTTCTCCGGGGGGCGGGGGATCCACTCTGCGGGGCTACGTCTATCTCGTGTTGGCGCGCCTGTTATGTATTCTTTCTCGGCCTCGGCGAATTTTGACTCGAGATCCATAACCTGAGACATGCATGCTGAAGTTATGCAGACACTGGGGTTATTGCGTGGGCCATTGTTGGCCCTATACAAACTGACCTGGGAAATAACAATGTCAAGTAAAAACATATAGGCAAGTAATAGCATAATGTTTGTCTAATTTTTAACTTTAGCTATTGTGTCTAAATCGTTCACATATTTTTGAGTCATTATGAAACGGTAACTGCATTTGGATCCTTCGAAATAACTATCCTGGTGGTCCCAATGACTGTACTGGTTCTGGAATTTTATCTGTAAAATTGTCTTTGCTTTCATGGGCAATGAAGGGTTGGGGGTGCCGGAACACACCAGCAACCCAAAACAGAGAAGACCAACACTGGCGCTAGTGTGTACAGTAATGTAAAAATTATTCATTGTTATTAATTCATGATCAATGACGACCATAAATATCTCATTGCCATGACTCCCTTTACACTTCCACAGTAATTGCTGCTGTAGTAATGTGTTTGAGGAGTTTCTCTGCCGTATAACATCATAGAAACACAGTGAGACTATTCCACGCATTATTATACTATCGTGTTGAGTTCAAATATGTGTGGATCACTTACTGTTAAGGCATCAAGTGATAAATGAGTGGCTGGAGAAAAGCAGAATTACAAACCTTCTTTTGAAGTCGTATCACGGATGTCCATTTCTTCTCCAACAACCCAGAGTATTTCTTGTCTATTTCTCCAGTCTATGAAATATAATCAACATAATCCACTATCCTAACATAACAGACCACTATTGCTTATAATGTGAAAAGTGTAGTAGGTAGAATAGCAAGATCTGGTTACTAATAGAGATCGCTACTCCATGTGGAGATAGCACAGCTGCAGCATGGCAGTATCTAGGTACAGATACAGATCGCTATGGCATGTGGAGAGACAGCTGCAGCATGGCAGTATCTAGCTACCGATACAGATCGCTATGGCATGTGGAGAGACAGCTGCAGCATGGCAGTATCTAGCTACCGATACAGATTGCTGGTATTACATCATACAATATGAGTCTCCTAAACATAAACTGATTAAACTCAAATATTTTTACAATGCTGGACTCTTTTTTGAAGTGCTCCAATGTCTCGACGTATCCAAGATTACTGAGGTAGTCTGCTATGGCTTTATTTCTGAAATACAAACATGCAGCTATTTCACTCCACTGCATTGTTTTATCGTTTTATCTAATGATAAATACTCTGGTGCAATAATTTCAAGGGCAACCAACGCAATACATGATTAGATATCATATGGTTGAGACATTAACCTGTGTCCTTCTAAATGGTCTTATGAAATGAAATGAAATTTATTAGATTAAAGTGTACTTAATAGCTGAGCTGTCAAACACACTTTACATGACACAATAGCCGAATGCTCTAAGACTATAATGTAACTACTTAAGTTATATATAATTAACACTTAATTAACAGTATACCGGTAATACAGATCAATGTTAGATACAAGTGTGTACATTTACAGTGAGCATGAAATAGATAACAATGTTGAATAATACAGTGGAAAGTAGAAAAAATATCGTAAGAAGAAAATCCTATACAGGCAAAGTCTTACTTGACATGTGTTTAGTGAGGATATTTTCAGAAATGCTCATTTGGTAAAACAAAGGTTAATATTATATGAAATTGTCACAGCTATAAAATAAACACCCCACTGGATTCATCCACCAAAAGAATTGGCATCAGGCTTTTGGGTAAAATTCTAAATCAAATTTCTAATATAGGGAAAAACAAGTGGAAAATATACCAGATATGAAGTTATCATCAGGACACGCATGTAATGATAGATGGGGGATAATGATATAATTGAGACACGCAGTTTGGGTGGTCATCAATGTGCGTTAGTTAAAAACTGGCATTGTTGATTAATGACTGGTTATTGCATCAACTACTTGTATTAAATTAAAGCTGTATTAAATTTGACCGGCCATTGAATCAACTGAGTGTTTTAAGCTGTATTCAATATAACTGGTTATTCCATCAACTGCGTGTTTAACACTGTGTTAAATCTGACTGGTTATTGCATCAACTGCGTGTTTTAAGCTGTATTAAATATAACTGGTTATTGCATCAACTGCGTGTTTAACGCTGTGTTAAATCTGACTGGTTATTGCATCAACTGGGTGTTTAATGCTGTGTTAAATCTGACTGGTTATTGCATCAACTGGGTGTTTAATGCTGTGTTAAATCTGATTGGTTATTGCATCAACTGCTTGTTTTAAGCTGTATAAAATACGACTGGTTATTGCATCAACGGCGCGTTTTTAGCTGTATATCTGACTGGTTATTGCATATTGTGCGAACATGCAATCAACTAAGGAATAAAAAATACATGAAATTTCTATTGTATAACACTTAATAAATTAGTAAGAATAATTTTATATCAAACGATGTTTTAAATCAGTCAATCTCATAGGATAAGCAAGATCAAACTATACATACACCTACATGTATGTAATAGCTTGGGATTTATTTTTTTCACGTACACACCGCACATCTCAATTAAATCGCGAGCGTCCTATAATTATAACGGACGTGGTTTATGTCAATTTAGCAGGTTTGTTCTGCGTTTAACTGAATTGGAATAAATATGGGACAATGAACAGATATGCAGAACAGATTTTATGTAAATCAATAATTTTGCTTTTTGCAAGCTGAAATTCATAATGAAGTTAATATAGAACGAGCAAAAATAACAAATGATTGAATCATTGCGCACGACACAACACGGTGGGTGAGTCATGTTTTTATTAATGAAAATTCATAATCGATACAATGTAAAGCATACGGACTGTAGAGAATTATCATTCAATAATAGAAATATGAAGATTAGTCGAATATACTAAAATCTGAATGATACAATAAAAATAAGAATTAATACCTACATATCTGTAGGAAATGACATCATTACCGATTATATATACAGATAGAAATTCAAGCAAGAAATTTGATTTACGTGAATATATACATTAAATGCTTCGAATAACTGTAACAGCCAGATAATTTGACACTTGAACATAAGATGTAGACAAGAGCCTGTGGTAAATATGAAGTGCACTGGATTATATTGAGATTATGCGTGTCTAATGTAAATATAGCTGCAAATTTAGCTTCTGGGCCATTCAGAAATGTAACTTTTTAGCTGTTAGATATCAGTAAATAAGTGCATGTGATGTAAAAATATATAATCGACTTGCTACATTTATTATCTTGAGTTTATAATCATTAAAACTGATTTTCTGGGAAAGAAACGAGTTTATAGGGCAACCAGTCAGCGTCCACAGGTTGGAAAATATACCAGATGTGAAGTTACCATCAGGACACGCATGTAATGATAGATGGGGATAATGATATAATTGAGACACGCAGTTTGGGTGGTCATCAATGTGCATTTAGTTAAAAACTGGCATTGTCGATTAATGACTGTTTATTGCATCAGCTGCGTGTTTCGAGCTGTATTAAATCTGACTGGTTATTGCCTCAAGTGCGTGTTTTACGCTGTATAAAATTTGACTAGTTATTGCATCAACTCTGTGCTGTATACTGTACTAGATAAAAGTTATCGCTTCATCAGTGCATTAGTCCGTATAATCCAATCTACCAAGTTACCAATATAACTTGAAGTATACAGTAGCAGAGTCATTATTCATAGAGAAGCTCCCACCTATATGGCAACATGAAATAAATAATACAAAATTAGTTCACGCCACGATCAATTAGTTTTACAAAAAGTGGGCAAAATTCTATTTTGTGTAAAGGTGGATTAAATACAACAAAAATCAGCACACGGGTTGATAAACTAATAACATAAATGATATGATGATAAAATGCCTGCCATACTCACAGTTCGTCGCGTTGCCTCTGTGATAGGACCATGATTATTGATTAGTGTTCAGCTTTTACGATACCAGCGAGATTTCTGTGAGAATTATCGCTGAAACGCCAACATTGAGTCCGAGTTAAATCAAGTTGGGAAATTCATGGTCTCCGTGATGATCAAATGAATGGTACGACCTTATACTACCCACCAACGTTCATAAATACTAGTACATTTAGACATAACTTGCACAGAAAGCTGGCTGCGTATACCAAACATAAGTACGTATAGATGTGACGAGGTAAGTGACAAGTCCATATGCAAAATAACAGGGCTACCTACACGAGGTAACACAACGTCTATTATCATTCAGCCATTCACCAAATTCATTGATTATAATAAGTAAGGTATGTGATCGCGCACTTAAAATAGATATATCATGTAAGCAGTTGCAAAATGTAGTACAACTGGTTTATGTCAATAAATGAATAAATGAGAGTTACAAAAAATAACAATTACTTTTAGGAATCCACAAATGACTTATTATTCACAAAACATACTACAGCAAATTGCTAAAATAGCTACATAAATAAAGGTTAGGATCAACTTTAATTGAATAAGCAAATGTTTCGATATTTAGGAAATTTTGTTAAGCATTCTGTAATGATCTCGGGAATACTCATGAACAATTCATAAACTGACACTTTAACGAGTTGTTTATTCTTGCTAATAATCAATAATACCTAACTTATAGTATTCACAAAAAGGAAGTTGTATGCTCTATATGGGTAAGTCTATTTAACGAAGACATTTCCTGTATGATTTATAATGTAATTTGTTAACGCAGTTTGGTCCAATCAACCTTGCAACATTATATATTGTGTAACATAAAAATATAATACCAAAATTTGAAGCTGATTGCGCTAATATACGAAAGTACCATTTCACCGCTGAGTCTGGAATTGGCAATAGTTTAATTAGTTTTCTTTTAAAAAAAAGCTGGTTATGGAAAGTAGGTTTTGCACTGGTTTGCTCAGAGTGAATACTCCTTATACTACAAAGTCAATTATCACATTTTCAGAATGTATCTTTAACTATATAATTAAACATTTAGTCACATTCGTCTATACACACATACATATACAAAATCGCCCCACAGTTAGCCACAATTCAGTATTTTTTTGCAAGACAATAGTGATTGATGTCAATTCATTGATGTATTTAAAGAGCAAAAACTATGTATTTAAGATTGATTCATACACAAATTACATCAGTAATTTTCACTTTTTCTTTTCTTTTTCTTGTTTTGAGCTAAACTCCCTTTATCATACTTTAATATCATTTTAACTATGAACCGCTATTAGAGCATGGTTTGAATGGTTGAGAGCTATATAAAAATAACTTAATATTATTATGATTTATTATTATTTGACTGTTGTTGACCATGCAACGAAATATATTTGAATACAGTGTACTTATTAGCTTGGCTATCAAACACACAGCTTACATCAGTAAATACTAGACCTATAATGTTATAGATAGGCTTCCTATATGTCTATATTATCTACTCTAACCGTTATAATACAAATAAATTTCAGTACAATACAAACCTAAAAATATTATGTTAAGGTATTTTATATGATACAGTAATACTGAATGGAGAACTATTAAAAAATTCATGTACTTAGTTATATTATACAGATAATAGGTGGAGAGACAACACTACATAGATGACATGGAGGTGAGGAATTTGGTAACAAATAAGCAAACATGGTTAGCAGGGTTATCTTGAGGTGCCTGTGCACTATCTGATTATTGCGTGCAATACGCCATCAAATATGCCGAGCAATATTTGCGACCAATATTTCTAACAATCTTTTGGCGCAAACACGCCAATTGCAAGGTTGATGCATGTTCTATCCTTCATATATCTGTGATGGCACATTGGAACCTTTGACCAATGAAAGACAAGATACTCGTCTGTGGTTTCATTTCACAAATCATCTATAAAGCTCACTATTATTTCACTATTATTATTATTATGGTAAATGGCATAAAAAATGAAACTTTGATCTTGGCCAAGAAAAAACTAGACTTTCTAAACTGATTATATCACTCACTAACTCCAACCTTCATTCTTTTAAGTAGTATACAATATTTACAATTAAAGTTAATTTTTGATTATGAAATAAATAGTTTCTTTATATTCTTTCTTACAAATCTTGAATTTAGTTATATAAATAGAGAAAATAGGCATTGTGGGATATTATCTTGTTCTTTTTATATCATTCTACTGTCATGGTATAGTAGCAAATTGTTATGCAATGTGAATTCAAGTTCGATTAAAAAAATGTAGTTACAATTCATTCCATTTCACATAGTCAGACCAGGGATTTGTTAAAAATTATTGAATTGAAATAGAATGACCCAGTAATATGTCGTAGTTCAATTATATATACAACACAAACTCAGTCATCAAGGATACCCTGATGTAATACAAACGAAACATGTTTGATTTATATTAATGATTGATACACGATATTAAAAGTTAAAATATATGTTAGTGGTGTTTACTAGACCCTCCAAGTCGATTTATACTTTATGTATTTAGTGAAATATATAATTATTATTGCCTTTTCTGTCTTGGATACTCACATCAACTCTCTTCAAACTTTTAACCACACATACGCATGTGTTTAAGCTACATATACACATGTCGTTTAGCTATGTATACACATGTCTTTTAGATACGTATACGCATGTGTTTTAGCTACATATAAGCATGTGTTTTAGCTACATATACGCATGTGTTTAAGCTACATATACGCATGTCTTTTAGCTACATATACGCATGTTTTTTAGCTACATATACGCATGTCTTTAAGCTATACATACGCATGTCTTTTAGCTACGTATACGCATGTCTTTTGCCTATATATACGCATGTATTTAAGCTACATATATACATGTTTTTTAGCTACCTATACGCATGTCCTTACTAAGATTACGAAGAAGTGTGGGCCATTGGTAAAACTGTCACTAAAACACAGCCTACCAAATGTTTGTTAATTAACTTGATCCAACCGAATGAAAAATGTTTCCAGACACTCAAAGAAAGGAATATTCCGAATCACTTTGCCATAAATCTGTATATTTGAACCATTAAAACATGTTATATACATTATAAATTACTGCTACTACTCTTTGCAATCCCCTTATTCACCTAGGATATCTAAAATCCATCGAGTAAAACTATGCGAGTTTGCATAGTGATCGTTAACACAGGATAAGACTATCAACTGACTACGGTATCTGTTGCTTGTAAGCTTACCTGTGAATGAGTTGTTGGTCATTATATTCCATAATATTCAACGTGGGAGTAATATTAACAATTTAAAATACTACATACATTGCGGTACCACATTTTGTTTGCCATTACCTATCACACTCACCAATAAGTAATTCAATGTCTGGTCAAGTACCTTACATACTACCAAGACCCATCATTTCACCTATCAATGAACAGGAAAATTTCAATGGCATTATCCATAATTTTAAATTCTGTGATGTCGCACAAAACCTTGCTTTGCACTATATTATCTATGTTTGCACTGTGTTATCTAAACATGTCAATATTATCAGCATTCTTATATATCAAGGATTAATAACTAAGTTTCCAATAAAAATATCATTGTCCATTGATTTCCTGTTTTACCACCTTTTATTTAATCGATCACATGTCATAAGTGATGTATGCAGATGCGTTATTTGAATGCTATTATGTTTCACTCTCATTTCGTTGCTATTTGTTGTCTATGAAAGGATGGAAGTTTGCTGCTATTACGCATCAGCACTATTAATAACAGTATTATGCCAAATAATTTAGAGCCTTTGTTTTTCCTGTAGTAGAAGGAGAGCATCGATGATTATTGTAGTTAAACTCAAATCAAAGTGGCAGCACTGCAATATAGATCGACTATGTAAAAATGCATATCATTAATGATTTAAATAATGCAAGTGATGGGTAGCAGGTTAAATTTCTGAGAAATAAAGAGATCCGGTGACGAATTTCACAAAATTAAGATACATATAAAGGTCAATTATAAATAACCATATTAAAAACGTAGGCAGACATGCCCAATGTCGCAGTTAAAATTCACTGGCCATTCACTTATTCGCTATTTGACAGTGGAAATAAAAAAGAAATTAATGACATTCACATAGTACTATATAATACACAGACGTGGCTAACCTCGATGCCACTGTCTCGAATAATGAAATCAGAGTGTCAATAATTCTCATTATTTTAGCGGTCTATTAGCGTACCTGTCTGGTGGTTTCTGGTTAGAACTGTCAGTTGAGCTTTCTAAACGCTTTGGAAACAGATTCAGTGCGCCGACTCATTGCGCATACGGAAATTACATTCAAAGTTAACGCGATGGGCGAGTACAGATCGCGAAGATTATTTTAAACCGATTAAAATATTTGATCCTATAGCCAATACCGGAAAGAATTACAGCTAATAACGTATTTGCATTTAAGATTATTGTCTTCTTCCTCCATACACCGTCACACAATATGAGCCGTCAAAAATCGCGAGGATCTTATAGCTTTTTATTACTCGTTATTATTCTGTGGCAAAATTTTATTTAAACACTTATAATCTCATAGATATGCGGCAAAAATCTACTGTATATTATTTAGCCTGCCTAGAACATGCAGTGCATGAGTGAGAAGTGTATTAAAAGAATGGTATAACTTAGTTGGAAGAGCACTGGCCTTTACACCGGAAGGTTGAGGGTTCGAATCCCAGGCAATAGCAATTGTGTTTTTCCGTTGTATCCTTAGGCAACATACTTTATCCCACTAGCTAGTCCCTTTGGTGGCAGTTGAATTCATTGGTTGCAATTCAAATTAATGTACATTGGTAAAGAAAATTTGTGGAGGGCTAGACGATGCTTGTTATAGAGCTGCCTCCCCAACATGTTGTAAACTGTCATTTGGCAAGCTGTGCAAGCGTCCTTGAAGTTCGGCATATAAATGACACTTTACTGAACTTGTATGTATGTCAGCACACTGGGTTGATTTTAGAATAAACGCTTTTCTTGGTACTCTATAAATTATGACCATATTCTGTGATCCTCAATGAATACTAGATGGCAGTAAATAACTCAAAATTAGTCAAGACTGTAGTTATGATCCCTGAAATGTATCATCTTCACCACAAATAAGATCCTTTGCATGAAGTTTTAACGGAATAGACAGTGACATGATAATTGAACGAAGAAAGCACATCACTTGACGACTGGCATAAAGCAGACTTGAGAGAGGACATCTACCTACATCATGGTTGACTGATTTCAAAAGATGAAGGATTTATGGCAATCAGTACAAAGTGTGAACAAGATCAGGACAAGTCACCAATTGTATTGTATTGTATTTATAGGATGATTATCTAAGTAATCATTGTGATAGGCTATTCTTGGCCCTTTACAAAGCTAGCCTATTAATGTGGTTAACACGACAATCTGATTAGCCTCATTTATAAGGGGTGGGGGAAAACACCCAGTGTGAAGAACCCACCGAGTCTGGGCAGACAATTGACCTTTTTCCATTCACGCCACTGGTTCCAAATGTCTACATATGAACTACA
>WURV02200186.1:0-11692 GCA_011762755.2 Epimenia babai
CAATATATGGTGAATCGGGTATTATGTCACTTGAGGTTTTACTACATGAAAAAATTATTAATTATTTTATTCGGATCCGATCTGGCTGTGACGATTTATTGTCTTCGGTTTATTACGAGAATTTTTTTACTCGTAATATCTGCTGAACAACACACTAAGTTGATATATAACTCGTGCTATAATGTTGAATGTTTATTAGAGAAGTTTGGACTGTCATACATATGGAGTCAGAATCAGTGTACAATTGCTTCTAAAATTATTAGTCAAAGAAGTAAGGATCAATTTATCCAAGGATGGCTTGATGATATTTATACTAAGGATAAATTATCCTTATACCAATCTTTGAAAACTATATTTGGACGCGAGGAATATTTAGAAATGGTTAAAATTGAAAGTTGGCGTATGTGTCTAACTAATATTAGATGCTGTTCGCATTCTCTAGAAATTTAAAATGGCCGGGCCAGCGGTACCGCGAGCGAACTCCGTTTCTGTAATCTATGTCACACTAACCACGTTGAAAATGAATTCATTCGTCTGTGAGAAATTACGTCATCTGAGAATTCAATATCTTCCTAAATTTTAGCACTCTCGGCCAACCAAGCATACGTTATATTTACTTTTTCAGATACAGCCTCGAATTTTAGCAAAGTACCTATACAAGTGTTTTGCATTGGAAAAAGTATCTTGATCAGGAAAGTGATGAATAACTTTTGGCACTAGTACAAATCGTGGTATGTAGGTAAATAACAGTAAGTATGCATACTTAATGAATATTATGATAATACGTATCTATTGTATAATTCTATTCATAAAAAGAACTATTTGGTAATCGGTTATTACGATTTAAGGCCATTATATTGGTAATGTAAAGGTGCTGCCTACACGCTCTCCTGAGCGAATGGTATTTATTGATGTGTATTCGTTATTTTTTCCTTCAATCATTTATGCGCATACCTATCATGTAGATAAGATTGTTATTACGTCGCAATTGTTTCCCAGCAAAGCCATCACGATCGATCATAGGTGAATAATTAAAAGCTGCTAATTATTAACGATATAAGTTTCTATACCTTTATAGTACACACCTTATCTCAAATTTTAGTGTTAAAGGTATATTGTATATTTGAATA
This sequence comes from Epimenia babai, assembly GCA_011762755.2. NCBI lineage: Eukaryota > Metazoa > Mollusca > Solenogastres > Cavibelonia > Epimeniidae > Epimenia > Epimenia babai. Next base: position 1,131 of record WURV02200186.1, read on the forward strand.
ATAACGCCTTCATATTGTACGACTTTCTGAAAGGCAGGTTCGCCATCTTTGTACTTTGACGTTGCCTTCACCCTGTCCAACAAGGTTTCGACTTTCCGAAAACATGTTGAAATTACGTATTACTGGGCACTTAATGAGCGTGTTCCTTACGAACAATGGTAACTTAGATGATCTATAGTCAAACTTAGGCATGTGAAAGGAGAGAAGGATTATCCCGACCTCGTCATTGCCTGAAGTTTTCAACAAAACTTCGCTGCAAGTTCGGAAATGGAAACATGCTCGATCTTTTAACCTCGTAATTTTTCTAGCAATATTGAGTTCAATATTGCAAGACCTTTTGGCGCAGACTCTCTGATCATAAAAGTAAACCAATAAATCAAAGAGTATGAAGGCGCTATGACCTTATCAGTTGCTCATGCTCATAATATATGAATTTTAAAGCATAACATAAACTCTAGGCCTTATGAATAATCATTTTATTTAAATGCCATGTAATTTTTTGTAAAACAGTTCAAGATAGTGTAAAAGGTACTGTGTTTATTATGATGTTGATTGTTGCCTCCTTTTTATGGGAGCGAAAACACCGTTGTGCAATCCATCGAATCTGGGTAAACAGTTGATACTTGTCTATTCACGCAGCGATATAACTACCAGATTAGCAGCATGAAATTATAATATAAAATAATTTCCGTTGGATATTTTGAGTGACAGCCAAGACACAAGGTACATACGAACTTGGTCCAAACAAACTTAGATTTGAAGTGGTTGTTAAAATAGGCTTCTTATCTTTTACCGGGAGTCGTTATATCAATTTCGAGCGGGAGCCGACCATCTGTAGTATACAGCCAGTCAAGAGTAAGGGAGATATTCGCTCCGACTGTGATAACGTAACTAGGGCTAGACACACTTTTGGAACATAATTATGGAACCATATATCAGAGTTTGATAACACGCTGATCGACGGTTTCAGGACGAGCTCGATCATCGCCACTAAAACAATACCAATATTCCGGTTGTTTTTAATTTTTTCCAGAAAGACATATTGACACCCGTGACTGAACGACATATAAGTGCATTTCACTACCCCTCCCAGGTAAACGAAAAATAAAGGGTCCACCGGTAGGTAGCGTAATCGTTCGTCGATGTAAAAAAAGATAGTGCTAAAAATGGGACGCAAATAAAAGGGGCATAGATATATATATACGTCTGGGAACACGTCAGCAAGAGCAATTCTGAAAAAGCGAAGAAAGCGAGAGAATTACGCAGACAGGAACGAATCGCATTATCATGACCGCGAAACTGCCGAGTGAAAGTGAAGACACTTGGCGGGCACGTAAATGTACACACGATCACGTCCATTCCAGACTTCTCTACTCCCTCCAAAAACTTGAAGTAAATTTGAACATCTTTAAAATACCTATCTGGCTGTCTCACATAGGGGTCAAAAAATTGTATCCAGAAAATTCCTAGGAAGAGAGAAATCAACTAACAAAGAATAAAATTGCGAGAAAAGGCCGAGTTTATATGGTTCTGAAAGATTTGCCTTAGTGAAATCCTTCTATTTTTAGCACTATTTCATGAGGAATTTTCTTATATTATAATGAATTTGCGTGATTCCCTCTCTGATTTATACTCAAAATATGCTATTTTCACAATAATATTTTATATTTGCCCAAATTTCCAATAGCAATGATGACTCTAATGCTAGTAACAAAATAGAGATATTCTGGAGTAAACGTCTACAATGACGTCAATGCACATTCTCCATATTTGATTGATTGGCAATTGGCAAACTATGCCGAAAAATTAATGCTATTAACAAAAAAATTCTATTTTGATGCTCAGGGTTTAAAAAGTAATTTTGAGAAAATAAAAACTTTGTATCTCTTTGGGGTAACATGCTTTTGATGTAATTGCCATATTAGGGATATGGTTGTGTACGCATTGTATGATAAATTCTACGTCGCTGAATACGATAGTTATTTTACGCGTATAAATCAATATAAATGTGTGTATATTAATTTTGGTAACAATAAACTCAACCATAAAGAATGAGTAAACTCTCCGATGCCGAGAAGTCCCGGCCAGGGGGCATTTTTGTGCAAATACTACAAAGAAAACTGAATCTAGGATGTATCTACAAAGCATTTCAATATTTTCAACTATAAAGTTTCAATTAAAGTTTCAAATATTCTTGATAAAATAGCGAATAAAAATACACATATATGTAGAGATTTTAAAATTTTTTCTCGGTGATATTTTTCATACTGATTAGTAGCCCTACTCGTTTGACAAAACCACTTCCAGATAACAAGCTTTATTAAGAGTGCCGAATTATCCCTTGGTCAATAATGACAAGATGATGTCGACGACACCTAACAATGTTACTAGCTAAAAACATACACTAATGAAGTTATGTGCAATATGGGGAGTACTGCAATGCCTAGTGGTGGTTTTACAATTGTATAAACTCATTCAATATACACATACTTACGGTGATGACTACTTTGAATTATGAAGAATTAAATGTAAATATGTAACACAAAGTGAACTAAGAGAAACTAATAAACAAACGGAGTGACGGTGGAAGAAAATGAGTCGCTACAGTCAACGTATGGGTATATCTGACAGTTGCCAGCATAGAGCTGATAAGGACTATATCCTATAAGGTGTTTGGTGATTATATCGCCTATATACAATATGAAGAGAAATGGCCCTAGCGGTGACCCCTGCGTAATACCAGATATCACTGAGCGCAGCTAGCACAACGTATGTATTCGTAGTACCAACGCCAACATATTGTGAATGTCCAGTTAGCTCGCAAAGGACATGCCATGTATGCCGTACCGATATGACAGACGATCGAGAGTATCAAGTAGCGGCTTTTATACCAATAGACTAGCTACTTCCCCATTATATCCCCGAGATATTAATAGAACCACTCTCAAGGAACCAACTTACAGATGAGGATCTATAAAAATAGACAATAATTATGAATGTCTGTTTAATTGTCCGGCTACACATACCATTGGTAATCCAAAGCGACAGTTCGTGATTGGTGTAATGCGAAACTCGACGAGATGATGCGTATATTTACATCGATCTATTTATTTATTTATTTTTTCGTTTGTTCTTCCGTCCGTTTGTTCACTTACTCTTTTCTTCATTGTTTCTTTTTTTCTTTCATTCCTTTATTCCTACAGTCCTTCATTTATTCATTCCTACATTTCGTCATCCCGTCCTTCCTTCTTTCCCTTCTTCTGATTCCTTCCATTCATTCTTTAATTCATTCATTCGATCGCCTCTCGTTTCATTTGATCCTTCATTCTGGAGTTTATTAATGTTGAAACCATCCCTATGACGTACAATATTGTGTTTCAAAAATAATAAGCCCAGATCTCAGCTCAAACCCATTAGCAGCAACTTTTATTGCCACTGCACAAAAGACATTAATAATACTGTGGTGTAGATTAGACGCCTTTATGGTAATATAAACCGCTGGGAACATCTGCCTTCACATGTTTAGAGTGCTATACTCATAATAATTATTATTATAAAAATGTTACAACTCAATATGTATGAATTTAATCAAAATTTATGTTTTATTAAATTTAAAAAAGATTAAAAAATTATTATTATAAAAATGTTACAACTCAATATGTATAAATTTAATCAAAATTTAAGTTTTATTAAATTTAAAAGAGAATTGAGATGTAATATTATTGGCCCATTAGAGCAGCCATAGTGCAGCTGAGTCCACACTATTGCCCATGTAGTTATATACTGTAGATCCTTGATAAGAAATACACTTTGTATAGTCACTGAGATTCGTCTCACTTGTATAGTCACTGAGATTCCTCTCACTTGTATAATACTTGTATAGGCATCGCTCATCATATAGATAATATTACAATACGTGAAAGTATGTAATACTCGTTGTTGAATGCGTATAGTTAGGTAGGAGCTCATTTTTAGAAGCTCGCGCCAAGTGTGGGTCCGGACGTGATATAAGGAATGGACGAGATAGTCGAGCGTTTGAGAGGTAAGGGCATCAATCCGCACGAAACCTATTGCACTCAGACGCTGGGATGTACTCGCGTAAGGACGATGTCAATTTTATCAACTTTAACCGCATCTCTCCAAATACCCTGTTCACTGCGAATAGCGGCGGCAACGACGATTTGACTTTCTTTTTTTCAGATCGTCACTGGCAGCTGAGAATTTGAGACAATATAAAAAACTACATTCAAAATAATCTATCATAGTGTTTGTCCTATCTTTAACAACTATAATGCATGGATTTTCACGTGCTTCTTAGAACATTTTGTCAGAAGACACGATTGTAATTAATACTTGAACAATTACGTATGGAGAGATACTCTGAAATGGGTGCTATTTGCGGTAGTTCTCGGTGAAACAGGAAATGTATTCCATGATGCAGTGCCAAAATATTATAGTTTTCTGTCGAAGTATGTACGTGTACGGGAATTTTATGAGTAACAGGACGGTTTTTCAAACGGTACCTCTTCTATAATAGCAGATATAAATTACAAAAGACCAATTATTGAAAACCTTACACTGACGGACCGCCAAAAGTCTTAAGATAACAGCCCACACCTCAACCTTTCAGTGTCCCTATTCGGTAGACGGAGGTATCTCTCGATGATGCATAAAATTAACTCCATTGAAATTTAGAAAATATCAAAGAATAGTCTCAGTCATCTCTTCGAACATATTGTACTGTTCGCTGATATTTGCCGTATTCAAACTATTTGTAACTAAATTACAAATTTATCCACTATCATGTGTCCAGTAGTTTTTCAGACGGGACCCGTTCAGGCCACATTCACAAATTGCCGATATAATCGTTAGGTAGGCCATATTTATATGCTTCTTTACAATGCCAGTACATCTGGTTCTGTTAATATGACAAAGGCATTAGCCTCAGTTATGAAAGGTGGTGTAAAATATCGTAATAAAAAACCCAACGTGTTTGGACAGACAGTTGACGGTCGTTGATTCACGCCACGAGTTTCAGACGCCGAGAGACACCCTAGGTGTGTTGCACACTCGGCTAAGTCTATGATAATTAATGAGAATTCACAATAAGACGGAATCGACATTGGGAACATCCAGATACATCTGAAACAGTCACGTCACAGGAAAGAAGCCCTCACATAGCCGGGCACGGGTTACCCAGACCACACGGGCAGACAGAAAAGCGCTTCATGCCAAAAAAACGCCACAGATCGTATACAGGCGAGAAGGGGAATTCTATCAAGATCGTCTGGGTCCAAGTCAAATGCTCTAACCACTACACCAATCCCCTCAGAGGGAACCGTTAATTTGTTAATATAATTTCCTTGTTACTTTTTTATTAAAACACAGGGTTCGAGCAAACTTCTTAATGTTGTGAAATAAATACTTGGTGCAATAGATTTAAAATGTATAATCAACTGTTGGCAAAAGACTAGAAGATGATTTTGTTATTATTTATTTTTATAATGGACGAGGCGGGAGATTCATCAATAAATAGTCGTAGTACTTGAAATTTGCAAGTCTCGAAGTGGTAAAAAATCTAGATTATTCAAATCAATATATTATGGAATTTGTGATGAAAATCGCTCACTCCACTAGTTAACTGTCACATTCCGTTTCACTTTCAGATTAGGCTACTTCCGCTAACGCACAATCCGCATCATGTCCCCCTTCTAATCGATCTTCCATAATCTCTGTAAACTTCTATTTGCGTTTAATTAGTTTCTCATACCAAATATACAAGGTTCGGTGGAAACCGTACTTCCTATGCTTCCCCACCCTCCCAATATATACTTCACTAGACATTTAATGACTAGTGGCCAGTTTAAAAGCAAACCCAAACATTCTTATTTAACATCGCTTCAAACAAGTAGTCTGCAAAATTTTTATCCTTCAAAATTGGAAATTTAACTTGTTAGTCACCAATAAGCAAGGAATAAGTATAGACCATTCATAGGCCATTTTCAATAACAATATTATTATCGTTTATATTAACTAACCCTGAAGTTTCAATCATCATCGACGCACCTAATGCTGAGATATCAGTTGGTAGAGCACCAGTCCGGTTATCTGGATATCGTGGGTTCGAGTCCCATCAGAGGTATGTTATTTGTGCATTTCTCTCCAGCTCTTAATAGAACCACATTGGCTATCCCTATTACCATCACACTGGAGTACAGCATATTCCCTAAGGTTATGTTCAATAACAAATACATATCATAGAGGATTGTCTACTGTTTCCGTGGATCGCGTTCTTCGTAGTTCTTCCGTCCATGCGTTCATCCAATGTAAACACTTTCGTTGACAAAAACCTTCTTAAAAAAACCACGTGGTGCAGAGCTTTGCCACTTGGCAGACAATGTCCCTGGATTAGTATTCGTCAGATTTGTTCTGAGTATCGTTTTCTGGGTTACGAGGTGTAATCTCTAACAATTTATGCGTAATTTTGCTTAAAAAATCTTTTCGAAAAACGTTCGTTGTAGAACTTAACTTCGTAGTAATTTGTCGGTGACAATTGATATTTGGGTATTACCTCCACTTGTCGGTTGAACCACCAATAGCATCATAAACTACCATTACCCTGCTATGTAAAATATGAAACAAGAGACGAATTTTGAGGAGCTTTTTCATTTATCATTGATTGACATCGATAAATTTTCAGATCTGTTCAGGGGTAGGCAGTAAGGAATGACTGCAGGATTTCGTTGAGAAGCTCAGCGAACCGAATCCGCAGCCCAGATTCACTGGTCGTCGCTTCCAAGTGCGGAATTGTAATTTTCGGTATCTTTTGTGGCTCATCCATATACATCGAGATGGTGTACTTGCGCGTCAGGCCTGTCCAATAAAAAAATATTTTCATCACTATTCTCCAATCATATGGAAATATCTGCAGCGAAGTGAATGCTATTAATCACGCCTTTTCTACGAATATCTATGATTTTCGTATATGCAGACTAACGGGGCGATTTTGTTACGTGTTTCTTTTATGAATGCTGATTTCCTGCGGTGGACAAAAGCCTATCGGAACAAATCTAAAAATGTTGCGATATTTTTTCAAAAACATTGAAACAAGTTCAAAGCTCTATGTATGAATATAATGTGTGATTTTTTTTAAATAATACTGTTTAATCAACATCGATGCACGGTTCAGAGATTTGGGAATGTGAACATTTTATTGAGGTCGCATGATAGCGGGTAAAATTTTGCTAGCCGTTGTTACAGATAATATAATCGGCGAAGAGTTATATGGTCTACTGTGAGTTGGCGGCTACACGAATTAGCGGTGAAATCTGTGAAACAGGACAAGTTTACTGTAGGTAAGTGTATGACTGCATACAGCAACAGGTCGATCCACGTGATAATAAATAAAGGACTATAAAAAAAGTTATAAATAATAAAGTAGATAATAAAGATAAAACGGTTCCTTTTGTCTTATAGTTCATACTTTATGTGAAAGCTACTTGTCTATTAATACAGCATAATTTGCGCGTGGAACGTTATTTTTCCGTGTGTGGCTTGACAACGCCGCAAATGTTTTACGCTATACATATCTTATATCGGTCAACGAATGCCTGTAGATGATTTTCACATGCGCTTCAAACAACGAGTTAAATATATAAAATTGATATCATTACAGCATGGAGCGACACTGGAAAGTTTTAGAAACACAACGATTTAAAACATCAACTAACACTACAAATAATCGAAAGCGATATTTCGGGACCATTAAATTTCATCTTTATTGAACCGAGCAAATTAGGTCGGGGTGTGGGTAAATATTGAACAAATTTCACAATAGTTTTTTACTGAATGTAGTTTACTTACGGTTTTTCTTGATTTTCCAGCCAATCACAAGTTTTGGATATGGAGAGATTAGGATCTAAAAAGCGAACATTATCACGTAAACGAGGCGTTAAGATGATTCAGCCAACGAAAAAGACAACCATACACAAACACAAATGATGCATTATCGAGATGCTGGAGTCTCAATGTGATCTTTCCGCAGAGAAAGAATCGCTACTATATTATATACATTTACAAGATATAAGAAGTAGAGGTCATCCATGGAATTAAATGTGATTTCGTCTCGTTTCGCAACCGACCACTTTTCATTACAGTACGCGAATCTAAAACTTTAACAGAATCTTCATAAGCATGCTGTCGCCGTTTGTCTTTTTGGATACTTTTGGGTCCCGAGACAGATTGGGAGGCAAAGAGCTTCAAGATCCAGTGGGGTACCCGCCTCTGTCGTTTCCACACAACAAAAGCAGCAGGATTATTAACAATAATTCGAGCATCTGCATTCTGCCGTAGGCAAACACCTGAACAATAAACTAGACTAATTACCAAAAAAATCGGCTGCCTGATATTGCGCAGCAACACGCATGACCGGAAGCCGTTAATCAAAATATTATTATGCAATGGAGAAGGCTTCATCCAAGCTAACCGTGTGTTCGACAGAGTTCTTTCCCCTCATCAAGGTCACACTATATCGAGCCTGCTCGTCTATTTGTGGACGTTTGAACTTCTTGACCGCCTCCTGGTATTTATCTAGAAAATTATAGCTTTCCATAATAGATTGCACATAACGACTACCAATCTTGTAATATTTACCAAAATGAGAAATGTGCAAAAGTCGTTCGCGATACTTAGTTATGAATTACGGTGATTATATACTGTACAGGTACCGAGGCTTCAAATTTGTTAGGAAACAAAAATACCCGACTTGTGGGCCGCAAACAAATATTATCCAAATAAATATACACGACAAATTTTAGTTATACACGGTTAATACTAATTATTTTATCGATTACGAAATAAACAATTAGCCTTTGAAAGGGACAAAAGTTTCGCATTACTGATGCCAGCTGTTCAATGGGGATATTGGTAAAAGGAGACGTCACTTATATAATGGTATTATTCTATATGAAATATAGGGTCGCCTACACTCATACAACACAGGCCGCACTACGTACTTCTAACTTTTGCGCATTCAAAGGCGAGTCGGCAACAGAAGTTCGAGATATAACGTAAACGTGCCTCAACTTTGTTAAGCTGCATTCAAACTACTACATCACGTGACATATCGAAAGTTCATGCGTCGAAGATTTAATGATTGATTTTGTACAGTTCATGTGTTCTGCGTGAGTACATCCTGGAGGGGATAGGTACGACGCCGTCGTGTGATTGGCTAATTATTTATGGGACAATAAAAATCGGAAACGTTAACCAACCAATTGAGACTGAATCGAACGATGATAGGAGTTTCTTCAAGGTGTTGATAAATGCCTTCTTCAGACCAGACTTCTCTATCTCCGTGACTACGATAGGGACAAGATCCAATTCCAGGATCGAAGTTGGTTGATCGAAAGACATGCGGATTTGGTAGAGTTTGTCTGATAAAGGCAAAATGAAACGTATCAGATCTCGATGCAAGACTTCACATATAATAACGTATGCACTAATAGCCTGTAATAAATCAGCTTTAGGCAAAAAATTACCGTTTATAGTGATAAAAAATCACCTCAAGGAAACACCCAATAAATCCGAGCAGACTCATTAGTTTCTTCAATTTTCGATGTTGGTTTTGAATCTTAATAAATCCCCCACACACACACGCACACACTCACACGCACGCACGCACACACACAGAGAGAGAGAGAGAGACGTCGTAAAGTAAATCTGGATTATGGGCAGAGAGATCGCGAGATGGCGCAAAGGTCAACGCAACGGGAAACGGTCTACCAGCAAGTGCAGCCACGCGGCGTCTGAGACACAGTGTCTAGACACCCTTACCAAAGTGTCAGAATCACGCGAGACGATAAAAGACGTATTTTTAGTTGCAAAAAATGTCGCGTGTCCGTTACCAGAATCATACTTCCTCCAAGTCTTTGCTCAGTTGTTTATCTATTTCGCGAGATTATTTATAGATATACCAGATGCGTGTGTAGTAGACATTTCATTATATTAACTACAGACACCCCCCCCCACACACACACACTCTCATACTCGTCCCGTTTATCGTGGTGTCCTACTGCGGTACATGTAAGAGTAACACATTGAGCATTCAGGAAGGTTTCGTCCAATATCGATATAAACATTAAGCAAGTCCAATAACTGCGAGCAAATTATCGTACTCACGCCGAAGAACAACTGTCCACTGAACCTTTATGAGCGGAGTAAGAGAAATGGGAATCTAAAAAAGAACGAATTTTATTATACTAGCCGTGCGTCCATTTGCTATCATGAAGTCACGTCAATGTCACAAATACAGAGTAAACAATGAGCGTAACTATCCATGTGCGAAGAGAAAATGAATGATATCATGTAACAAAGGGCCTAGAGAGATACCGACCTCGCTCATGAGATGAGTTTTGGCATATCAGGTATACTTTTATAATTTTATAGTGCAGGAAATTTTTATAGTAAGGTAAAATATAGTGCTATGTGTGGTTCTGTTAGGGATTTTTCCCGCTGACGTTTGCTGTGCTTCAGATGTCTATATATGATCTCTATGTCGCTTA
>WURV02200197.1:0-11692 GCA_011762755.2 Epimenia babai
GGTAATACAGATCAATGTTAGATACAATTATGTACATTTACAGTGAGCATGAAATGGATAACAATGTTGAATAATACAGTAGAAAGTAGAACAAATATCGAAAAAAAGGAAATCCTATGAAAGAAAAGTATATGCATACATTGCTACAAAATTGGCATACAACTTAATATATAAAGAAGGCCTATGTATTCCCCGTTAAGTACTACCGTAAGGAATAGATGTGGTACAAAAAATAAATGTATGGAACTGAGAAGGCCTTTAAGTGTCCCGTTAAGTACGAAGAAATAGATGTGGTACAAAAAAATAAACGTATGGAACTGAGAAGGCCTTTATGTTTCCCGTTAAGTATGAAGAAATAGATGTGGTACAAAAAAATTAATGTATGGATGTCAACATTTATATTTTTATATTGTTTTATTTTTATTATAGTCTCCAAATATAGAATTGGGGTGATTTCAGACTGTTTTTTTCCACAAATCTGTATTTTCTTGTTTCAGTGTCGTAATGGGCATTGTAGGGTCTCTTTGGCCTTTTGTCTGGTGTCAGTATCGTAATGGGTATTGTCTCTTCTTTTTGATGTCAACCAGTCTCCTTTTTTCTCGTTTTAATATCAATACGGCCTCCTTGGTCTCTTTTTCTGTCTCTTCCTCTTTTTTCCCATTTTTTTCAGGTGAGGGTCTTAAGGCCTCTTGTTTTTTTTCAATTGTAAAATAATTATTGAGGTGAGTGTCTTGAGGCCTCTTGTATAGTTTATGCTATATTTGATGCATGATGAATGGCTACTTTTGACGCAATGTTTTGGATGGCTATTTTCAGAGATGCTTACTGGTCATATATGGCCAAACCAAAACCTATATTTACTGGATGGTACACTGAATACCAGAGGTACGCATGATAATATGACTACGCATGATAGTATGACAAAGGATCAAACAGCATCTAATCCTGATATTCCAATTTGTCCATGTATTATCAATGAATATTCTACCAGCAGGAATTATTGATATTGCCAAAAAAATCAATACTGAATTAGTAATCCCTAATACTGAAACTTCAGACAGTTCATTTTTATTTAGACAGTTAAATTTTTAGTCTAATTGTTTCAGGTATGTTTTTATTTATTTACGTACAAAAATTTGTCTTTGAAACTATAGTGAATTTTATGGTTGTAGTTATTGAGTGTTGACTGAAATTAATCTGTTTGCTTTTTATATTAAGTTATAGTAATTCATTATTTCTTGTCAAAAATAGCTATGACAATTAACAAGTGGATCTTGGCATGATCTATCAGACTTTCAATATTTCTTTCAACACAAGTCGCCCGAGAGAACTATGGGGCACTCAGCAAATGATGAACCCTATATCCAAAGCTGCATTGTCTGCGGAGGCCACTGAAAGAATCAAAACATTGGCTAGACCTAAAGTTGACCACCAGCAAGCGAATTTACACAGGTTACTTCATGGTTTTCTATAAATCATGTCAATACATCCTGAAATTACTTTGTATTATCGACATTACCATTTACTGCAGAAATGAAATAGTTCAGTAACTAAAATAGGTAAAAAGCTGTCCTATGCCGCAAGTGGTTGGATTTATAAGGTAACAGCTAATTTTTTAATCTGATTATTCATGTTTGGAACTGCTCATATCGGAGTTTTACTGTAATAATGTAGAGCTACATCTCTCCATTGTTTGGCTGATTACGAAACATGACAATTACAAACTGACAACACTAACACCAACTTTCGTATATCTACATATCAAGTGTACTTTATGAGATACATTTGTCAATCTTATTCCCACTGACACTGTCAAAAACTGTTATATTCTATTATGTATTATAAAATATGATGTTTTATTGTGGATTTTATGCTTGATAGTGTCAAAGATTGTGCATGTGAATACACATGCGAAGAATAGGTCTCTTTAATATATTTCTGATATGTTAAAGAGACCTATCTGATATGTTCTGGTGGCCTTTCTGATGACTTGACCTGTTACTATTCTAAGAAATAAATGCCTTTTTTGACTGACTGAATGAAACCTTTTACATAAACATAATTATGCTCAGACCACTCTATGACCTGTCCATCGGACGCCCATCTACAATTTGGTTTGTTTCACCGATGGCCAAAAAGGCTGAAGCTTCCAAGAGAGTGAAACAACTCGCGTGCCACAAAGAAGCACGCCCAGAATTTCTCGAGAATGAAAACAGGTACAAAGAAGAGGGGGAACATTGGAACATTAGACTTTCATTAAACTAGAGTTTTGAATGTTTTTATACAGGCTAAAAGCAATGTTTTTGAATTTGTTCCAATGTTGAGCTCTAGGAAATATTAGCGCAGCCATGACAGTATGACTCACTGGGATTCTCTTTAATCATGCTAGCTATAACCTTTATATTACACCGTGATGCGCAACAATGCATTTATTATGGCACTTGGTAAAAGATAGGTCACTACCCACCGCAGTATTACCCAGAATTGAGGTTCTATTCCTATGAGAAGTAAATTATTTGTGTATCTAAGAAAATTTTTTGGGTGTTCATAATTTTTTTATAATGTATGCATATTTCATACAGATTGAATATATTGTTGCTCGTGTCATAAATATACTAAGTGTCACAGTCTGTCGCGTTTTAATACATAAGAATTATAATTATCGATTAAATTAACTTTGATTTGGATTGTTATATTATGAACTCGAACTGAGAGACAAATTTAGAGGTTACACTTTGAAGGACTGTTTTTCTGTGTAATCAGTAATCTTATTCGCTAAGCATTTTATTTTTTTTACTACGTATCACCTTCTTATGACTCTCTCTTCACTTGACATTTACTCATCTTATATATTTCCATTTTGTCTTGCTAAGGCTATTGGAAATTGCCACTTTTCTGGTCCATGATTGTATTGTTCTTGATTTAGCAATTTCTTTTAGTCCAACAGACCGATCACCCCAATATCTGAACCACCCGATACATAGTCAAACAAACCGATCTCAGACTTATCCTGGTAATGTCATATTTTATTTTTTTGGTAGTGGTAACTGGGTGGAGGTGGGGGGAAATAAACTTAATTTAAAATATTGAGCCATTTTACTGGGTTTGTATTTCAGTTGTATCCAGAGTTGCTATGTTTGAATTAGGATCCCAATGGGTCTAACTGTCTCAGTGCATTTGTAGCTTGTTTTGATTTTATGAAAAACTAATCTCATGCTCTCTTTGTCTAAATGTCACTCAGAACGAGAACTGAGAATTTTGTCAGTTAGCTACTATAAATTCTATTTGAAGATGAATTGGTTTTGTGTACTATAAAATTTCTAGAATAAATGCTTTAATGACCTATTGTAGTCAACTATGTATGTCTGTTCTTATCATTCAAACGTTTTTGGATTTACTATACAACTATTCCTAGAGCTTTGTCAGTCATTAAACAGGTTGTGGGTAAACACATATTTTCACTCTTGTATTTTTTTCGAAAAATTTTAGTCAATTAAGATTTTTTTGTGGCTGCTAGTTTCATTCTTGCATGACTTTTCTGTGATCCTTCTCTTCAAGGCTACATTTTATGGTAGGTGATTACAGTCTTACTAGTATAGCTGAATTTCTTTTTTGTTATATTATATTACTAATATATTGTTTATTGTGTAGAGTTATTGAACAATAATATTTGGTAGAATTTTTTCGCAAAAATGCATACAGTACCTATATACTTATATATTTTTTACATTATATACTGTTTTTTTTATAAAAGTTAATGAAACAGAAGGAGTCTTGCGTTAATTCATATTTTGAGGATCTAAACAAAAAGTTTAGTTTCCAGACAAAGGTTGGAGGGTTAGAGGTGTTAGTCACCTCTTGCGAACCGGTGTCGGGAGTAGACGACCAAAAACTATGCACCGACACGCATATTCTACAGGTCAAGCAGCTGATTCTTAGCCAAGGAATCCACCAACACATTAATCAATTAGACAGATATCTTGAGAGATGAGTGTATCTAGAACAACGATGCATAGTTATTCAAAAAGACATTTGTTTGAAGTGCTTGATAAAAGGCAAAGGTATGGAAATTACAACAGCAAACAGACAGGCACAGTTAGAAAGGTGTAAACGCTTACATAAACGGTTTCTTACACGCAAAGTGGATAACATTTTTTTCGCAGACGAAAAGGTTTTTCACAAAACATGGATTAGTAGTGTGTGTGACCTCCGCTACTGTCAATTGCTGCTAGACATCATCTGCGAATGCTTTTGACTAGGTGACGCATGTTCTTCTGATGTGGGATATAGGTCTATGAGCTATTGCAGCATACCAGTTGGTGGGCAGAAATAGCAGCCTGCAGCATGTCCCATGCATGCTCAATGAGATTGAGATCAGGTGAGCCAGCTGGCAGTCTGTTCTGTTGATTCCTTCATCCCTAAGGTACTCATTCACGAAGATGACACGATGAGGACGGGCATTTTCATGCATCAAAACAAAGTCTGATGGCGTCACAAACAGGTTAAGGATTTCATCACGGCATCTTAAACCAGGTAGTGTGCTGTTTTCAATGGCATGGAGAGTCTGTACGACGCGTGGTAATGATGCCACTCGAGACCATGACAGAGCCGCCACCATATCGGTCATGTTTAACAACTGTAGAATTGGAATATCACTCATTCTACCTTCTCCACACACGAACTCCACCATCAGTGAAGTCTAGACAGAATCTGGAATCGTGAAGAGTACATTACTCCACTGGTCTTGGGTCCAGGTGACATGTTCTCGACACCAGTCAGGTCGATCATCTTGTATGTGTTGTGGAGTGAGTGCGATGGGTATAGCAGATCAGTGAGCCCTCAATCCTGATTTATGAAGCCCAGTCATGATAGTTTTGGTGAACACATGAACTTTTGATGCATATCTCAGGTTTCTCTGCAAGGTTGTAGTTGTGGACGTGCGGTGTCTTACAGCTGAGAGGTTGATGTATCTGTCCTGTGCACGGGTTGTAACCTTGTGGCATCTTGTACCATGTTGTCTGTTGGCTCTGGCAGTAACCTAATAGCGATTAGCGGGAGATGACACCTTGTAATACACCCACCTCCCGACAGAACCGCCACCAGATTGGTCATGTTCAACAACCGTAGCATAGAATATCGCACATTCAATCTTCTCCACACCCGAACACAACCATCAGTGAAGTCTAGACTGAACCTGGCCTCATCTGTGAAGGGTACAGTATCTCACTGGGCTTGGGTCAAGGTAATGTGTTCTTGACACCAGTCATATCGATGTTGTCTGTGTTGTGGAGTGAGTACGATGCGTATAGCTGGTCGGCGACCCCTCAAATCTGATTGAT
The DNA here is from genome assembly GCA_011762755.2 of Epimenia babai. Lineage (NCBI taxonomy): Eukaryota > Metazoa > Mollusca > Solenogastres > Cavibelonia > Epimeniidae > Epimenia > Epimenia babai. Next base: position 5,340 of record WURV02200197.1, read on the forward strand.
GGAGCCTCTTCCTGATAGGTTGAATGGATACACAAACTCCTGATGCATCTCTCAGGTTTATCTGCAAGATTGAGGCTGTGGACGTGGGGTGTCTTGCAGTGGAGAGGGTGATATATCGGTCCGATGCACGGGTTGTATCTCTGTGGTATCCTGTACCATGTCATCTGTTGGCTGTACCAGTAGCCTAATAGCAATTCCAAGCAGGGGAGATGAGACTGTGACACTCAACACTAGAGCCTCGATCATGCCTCTATCCCTCTATTCAGATTTTCCGACGTCGAATGACGACTTTATCTTGGAAGCATTCCAGTAGATAGAAGTACACCTAAAAACCACAAAAACACTGCTTCTGATGTTAGAAATTCAGTGTGAACAGTCCAAGTCATATTTACAAACTGAGCTAATGTGCAGAAAAATGATGGTTCTGGCGTATGGGCTTGGCTTACTTGAGTAGTGAAACATGTACTCGTCACTCGTCAACAAGACCCAAGCTCTCCAGCAAATCAATTGCATTTGCATTAATAATGTATTATACATATATTTTAGTGTATTATCTCGTACTCTATGTATGATCAATAATAAGTTTTGAGTAGTATATATATTGTATATGGATGTAGTAGTGATGGAATTTTTATCCCACGTATTTCAAATCAGATTGCTGCTCAACATTTTTTTGCTTTAAAATTGAAAATATTTATACAATTATGAAAGCACGGGAAACCAGTGAAATATTAAAACCTGTTAAAAAAGAAAGTAATTTTTAATAGATTATTATTTAAAATTAAACAAATATATTTTCCTGTATCACTGACTGTATGCTCCACACAGGCCATCATACACATACAGTTGCGGGCGGGTCAGCACAATCTGGGATGTCCGCCCAGCTACGGTATCAGGCACAATACGCAACCCTGACCACGTTGACAAGATAGCGACACCAAAAGCTACGCATCCGTTATTTCAACCAAATCGATCTGCACGCAGTGTTGTTGCAGAACAGGCATTGAGTGCGAACGCCACAGAACGCTTACAGCAATTGGCTGAGCCAAAGAAACGCATGGACACTCTTATTCGTGATCCACAATGGAAGGTATGCCAGTCATATATGAAAAGCACTTTCTATTGGTATTTTTCACTAATTAAGCTAAAAACAATTAGAAATGCTAAATATCACATCATATTTTATAGATTCATTGATAAAAAATATTCTCACAAGGTTCTGATTTTTCAAGTCGTCAAATAGTGTACATTTAGAGTATAGTTTAGAGTAGCTTCTTTTAACTTCCTAATTTCCACCGCTTTAAATTTACTGAATATCTTTAATAGAATGATAATTAAAAATCATGAAATTAACAACATAAAAATTTCAATTGTTACGAGTATTTCCGCTATTTTGATCTTAAGTGTCAGCATTATGTCATAACTGATACAAAATAACTTGCAATTTGTTTATAAAATCATAACTCTTTTCCATCCTCAGGATAAGACCACAAAATTCACATTAAGTGTGTATTTCTTTTTTATTGACAGGTTAGTCAGGCTGCCAAAAACGCCACAGTATCTAAAAGAAGCATGGAGTTATCTAGTTTTAAGATGACCGTAGATGACTATCAACCAGACAGGGCATGCCCGATGCCTGTGCCATATGCTGCTCTTACTGCCATAAGCAGCCCACGGATGCAACAGCTAGCCACCCCCGTTTCGCGTTCATCCATGGATCACGTACAGTTCAACCCTGACGCATTCAAAGTGAAGGAGTCCGCTCTGAAAGGGGTCATTCCACGAAGGGTTCTGGAACTTGCAAGACCTATAGAGAGATAAATTTGCGTGATGATTCATTGCTCATAATACCATTGGCAGAGGGGTCTAACCATGGGTCTATCTATACCATCTGTCTGATGTGGCTAAATAACTGGCCATATACACTATGGTTATCTACCGAAAAATTCTCTCATGGTATGTTATAATACAGAGATATCATTGACCACTTAACACCGAGACACTGACCATGATAAGTCAAGCAGATAAAAGATCACTTTACCAAAGAGTTTAAGACAGTAAAAAAGCAAGTAAATAGTACACCACTTGAATTCCTCATATCGTAGTACAATGGCCTACAGTAAAGTAACAGATGAAGAATGATTTACAATGTATTTTCTCACCTTTTAAGGCTAATTTGAAAATCGTGTTGGTTGTGGTTTTTCACCAATCTTTACTGGTTTTCAGTTGTAAATGCTTAAGTTCTTTTATACTTAGGTATGTGTTTAAAAGGTAGCACCACTACTTTCCCAATTGCTATGCCAATGTTTTTCTAAATGCTATTTATATATTTATATTTTAATATTGTTTTTTATAATGCTTTTATTTTTACATGTGTGTCTTTTGTGCCTGATTTTATTGATGTACATAAGCTACATTGCACCGGTGAAGATGTTAACATGGTAACGTTAGCCACATGACACAGTTGAATGGAGCAAGTCCCAGAGTGGTGCTTGTGCATCATGATATACCAGCAACATAGAGATGACAATCCATTCCACACTGGAGAATGAAGCTGTTTTTCATATTCTATTGGCTGCTATTGTAACTCTTGTGGAGGACGCACGTGTATTTTAGCCTTACCTGGATGTATTTTAATGGTAAAAATGGTACTGTTGTGGAGTCATTGGAGTGGATGTCTTTCTATTTGTTTATATTATGCACAGCCTGCCTAAAATTGATGCCAAAGAAGGGACCGAGACTTTCCTTTTGCAAAATTCTGTTTCCTTTTTAGTGGGTTTAAATCTAATTTTCCCCATTAACTTTGATGCTGCGTATGACTTGATTTACTCGCCTTTTACACATCATATTAGGCTTTGAAGACAACGTACCTTTTTCCATAGACAATTACAATGGTCCTATCTTTTCCAAATTACTTTATTTTTTCCAAAGGCCTTTACATTATTATTATACTCAAAATTGTCTTTTCACTTACTAGCATTGCTTCATATTTGTCATATGATCAGTAAGTTCTGGGTTTATCTAAATCCATTGAACATATTTCATTTTGTACCATGCGCTTTCATATGCTGAGGTTATAGTAACTTTTTTGTCATTAGAAAAATTTTTCACATTTACTTCTACTGTCATTTACTGAGACAGTAAACAGTATAGCCTTGAAGGCATCTTTTACATTTATCACCAATTGAACATGAATATTGAATATGTAGTCAGTCATGCATGTCTAAAAATATCAAGTAAATCGTTTTATATACCTATTTCGCTATGCCAGTGATCTTCTAACCATTTTTAGCCCATGTTTATGGGAGCCTAAAACTTACCAGTAAGTCCACAACATCCAAAAAGCTGAAATAACTAATTAAGATTCTCAGCTCATTCGCCATTTGTGGAAATCATAATACCAGATGACATGAAACTTAGAAAAAAAAGTATTATCAAATATGGTGCTCATGAATTAAATGACCTTTCCATATTTTACTAAGCCATATTGACCATTATATTCATACATATGTGCCACAGATCGTAAGGCTAGAGATAACAGTATTAAATTTGCACTTTTACATGTATGGTAGATTGTATACCAACTTTTTATGACTGAACCACGTATTTATCGCTCTATGAATGTTGTTTATCATTCATGTTTGTTTACACTGCATATTAGTTGTCTGCTTTGCACTTGTGCTCAATAAAACTTACTCAATTTTTTTTTTTCCTGAAGTGTTTGTCTTTTACTAGCAAGTTGGTAACCACTCACCTTCATATTGACCACCATTTTGTAATTGCGTAAATGGACATAATCAATTTTAGTTTCGATAAAGTTATTAGCCGCTTCCATAATTTATTATGTAATATGTAAATGTCGCGTGAGGGTATTGCACTAGTACTTAACGTAAATCTTTTATGGACCAGTTATTCACTGTCAGCTAGTTATTTGCAAACTTGCAGAAAAATGCAAAAATAATTTGCCCCCTAGTGGTGCCTGAACACGGCTCCACGCCTGGTGGTCTACCACATACCGTAACCCTCAAAAGCAGACTACCTCCCGTGTATGTAGGTATCCAACATCTTTGAAATGCACCATGATATACTGTTTAAACTGTCTCTCTACTTTGCTCCAGTTATTCATGAACTACTCATGGTTACCTGTCATTAACACTTCATCAAATTTGTATGGGGTCCCTATTTAATTTATATACACATCGATTACATGAGCATATCCAATCGTGCAACTTTGTTAAATTTACAGCATCTGAGATTCCAAGTCTATGATTGCTCTTTCAAACATAGCCTAGTAGATCACAGCTGTTTTTAAATGCATTGATACACGAGCACTCAACTCGGGAGTTCTGCCTTCTCAAGAAATCAATATATATTTCCAAACTTCTGAGGCATATTACGATACTACACAAAATACTCAATGCCGTCATTTGACCAAAACTTTGACCGAGACTCGAGGCAAGCCACATCAAGTAACAGACTGGTAAGGTTGACATTCCATCATGTTGCGACATCCATGGGCTGACTCTGCGATTCCAAGTATGCCTGGTAATGTTTTGGTGTGGCCTTAAACTTTTTGATCTTGTTGCGTATCTGGCTCGGTGTGTACTGGTAGAAGTTTCGCGAATCTCGAGCCATGGCCTACAAGTATTGATGCATCGGCCAATTAGAGACCAACAGTGCGATCAAATGTAATACCTGTACGAACGGACGGTATCGCTTCACATCTACCAATATCATCACATGGTACAGGTGTATAAACTAGTGCAGCTAACCACTGTGATGGATTATATCATTCATAGGGCTACTTGTATCATCACATGGTACGCCAGTGTACAGTGTGATGCTTAAAAATACGTAATACTTTATATCACCATATTGTATACCAGTGTACGGTATGACGCTTCAAAAGATTTTATATCATCACATGGTACACCAGTGTACGGTATGACGCTTCAAAAGACTATATCATCACATTGTATACCAGTGTACGGTATGACGCTTCAAACGATTTTATATCATCACATGGTACACCAGTGTATGGTGCGATTGACCATATGGCTACTTGTATCATAACGTAGTCCAGTGTACCGTGTGACATCCCCACAACATTATAACATCAGAGTCATAACATATCACGACCATAATAATAACTTACTTTATAATTGTCGCCGTACTTGTCCATGAGGCGTGTTATGTACATGCACTCTGGCTCTGATAACAGGTCCAGTTTAGCCGGATCACACCGTTGACCAGCTTCCTTCACAAGTGCTAATCACAAATACACTCTATCTGTTAATTTCATGGGCGTGCATGCAAAGAAAACAAACAATAAATTGGACTTCAATAACCTGTTAATTTAATATCAATAACCTGACATTAAGGGGAACATTCCAATAACAGATATAGGTTACCATCATAGGCAAGGGAAGATTAGAAAATATAAAGAAAACTTACAAATGTTGCAGCATAAAATCATGTAAATTTATTCACATGAAAAAAAACTGTTCTTGACAACAATAATCACAATGGATATATATCAAATCCATAAAAAATAAGTGACTCTGCATTACCTTTGACAACTTCCGTCTCTTTAGATGAATCATCTGTCATGATGATGTCTGAGGATTCACCTTTACTTTTAGCACCTGGCATATTTTCCTTCAATAATATAAAATCCTGCATAAGGCACGAATTAACTTTAATAAAAAAGAGAAATTTAATAGATTGTTTATAATTCTGCACATTTTTTAGAATTATTTTCTGTAAAAATGTAATAATAGTATGTTTATTTATAATGCTACAATATAGTCATATAACTTTCAGCAACACATCACATTTCACTATGCTCACATATATACACCGATAAATAGACATCAATGATACTTAATAGGCAAACTATGTAAAAGGTGATGCACACCATAAAAACCTCGATTGCTAGAACAATTCACGATAGAAAAGAATATTACACACCATGGAATGATCAAATATTTGACTAAATCAAGATTCGAGAAATTGCTTAAATAGTTGAGTTTTTAGTTGTGCTTTGAGTATAGTTCATAGTCTCATAGTTGGGTAAGTTGATTGAAAAGTTTTGGAGACCGAGCATTCCCAGAAGCTCACACACTTGACTTTATGTTGAACGGGTCTTATAGTTAAAGATTGATGAGTAGTTTGAGAGGGCTCATGGATGGTAAGCTGGTTTATCAGATAAGTTGGAGCCTTATTATGTAAACACTTGAAGGTCATGAACAGAATCTTGAAGTGAATGCGATATTTGATAGGGAGCCAGTGGAGGGTTACTAGGGTAGGTGTGATGTGAGATTGGTGTGGGAGTTTTAGGAGGGTTCGTGTAG
>WURV02200208.1:0-11692 GCA_011762755.2 Epimenia babai
CTATCACTCCCCTCCACTTCCATTTTCCAATGAAAGCGCGGGGATATCTGCTCGGGGAACATAATCCGATACGCCGCCAATCACAGCCGCGCGCGTGTTCGCTCGTCACACGACAGCAGTAAGCCCTGTATTGACTCTACTTAAAATGGAGTGTTTATATAGGGGTAGGTTGAGAATAAAACAGAAGAGATGGTGTGATGTAATGATATAATATAACAATTTATTTGGATTACACGAATAGTAGGTACAAGCAATTTTGTGGTCTTGGGGACCATCGGGCATTACCTGACATTTTCGTCTTCTTGGTACCACTCCTAGCCCTATCAACATTTTCACTCGTACTTTAAAGTCCTACTTGTACGCCGTCGCATATCCCTTTTTTGAAACTTAACGCCAGATCGCTTGTGAAAGTAAGTCGCTTGTGTTCCTCCCATGGCCAGGAGGAAACATACCTTCGATTAAACGAATTAGTCCCGTCTCGAAGTCGCATACAAATACAACATACGGATAAAAGTGGAGGCATTGTTCTGACATCGTGGTTATGAGCATAGAGAGGAAGCGATTGTATATACATTTTATTAGACTTATATATATATTGGACCCCAGTAAACACTCCATCTGCGTTATCTAAGTTAAGATGCCTTCACTTCGCCAACACGGGAATTCTCGTCGATACTACCCACGTGGTATAAAATCTATCGGTACGCCCTCATTTTCATGGCCAATGAAATAGCTTCGTCGTTGGCGGATAAGACCGCCACCTCACCGCCAACCATCGGCATCTTCAAAGTAAAGTAATCGTGATTAAACAGGCGCAGATCTTAATGGTAAACCGCCTCACATCTTTGTGACTGATTGAAACGCCGAGTTAGAGACTGTTTCTTTTCATGTCGATCGCGTTTCTCTAAGATGCGGTGCTGTGTCCTATTTATAAACATCGCCAGCAGCCGCGTAGGACGCAGCGGCATCAGGTCATCCGTCTGGTATCGATCGTGTAGTAACTGTAGTTTATACACATCTACCGGATCCAGTTCATACTGGACCTACCGTATCGGAGAACCGGTGAGATAGTACCGCTAAATTAAGTATGTACTGGTAATCTGGCATGCGATAGGCGTGTCAAATGTAACCCAACGTAGTTGTTATTGTTCGGACAGTCTTGCACAAAAAATAACATGGATAAAATAATAAATCTGTAAATGTCATATACATGCATGAAATATTACGGGACACTTCTCGTTTGTTTCAAAATCGATCGCTTTAAAATATTGTTTATTAAGTGTTCGCAGCTCAGTTCAATGTAAATACAGTAACATATGTGCTGTTCCCTAAGTAATGACTCTAACACTAAAATCTTCTCGCTCGATCAATAAATTTCATTTCGTCTTATCCGGTAGGTAGGTACCGTTATTTCCGCCCGTATGCGTGCACTGGCATAAAGATATCCACTTTAGTCTCTAGTTTTGGTTGTCTGGTCGTTCGTCTACACCTCGCGATAATAAAATTCGTACCGCCTATCTGGATAATCGAATATTGCGGTCGCAGACATACATCGACGTTTTCGTGTTTTTGTTATTATCATTATTGTCTTCCGTTATTGCCCATAGCTCATTTTGTAAATAGTAACAGACAAGACAACAGGCGAGAACGATGACACCTGCGGTACGATTCCGATACATAAGGTACATAATTATGTAAGGTTGTCTTTCGGGCTCTAGACGTATTCACTAACTGACTGCTAAGTTACTGGGAAATCTTGCACGTTTGTCGAAAGCAACCGGCGTTCTAGTGATTACTGTACCTTATCAATGGTGTGAATATGGTCGGAATTTATGATTTATGCTTCGTCGGAGGAATAGAATTCGTTACTCGTTTACCAAATATTTTTCGTGATAGTCTGTATTTCGTCATAGTCTGTTTAAGCAATGGATAGACTTGTTCTCACGCCACCCTCGCAGAGTATGAGATGAGGTAGAACTAAAACTATATAATTATGTTAGGATTTCTTGATGAATTAGTCATAAGTGTGGTTAGACACGCAAGTCAATGGCTACTATTGTCATTGGCTCCAAATGTCATCAAAGATGGATACACATGTCATTTTTAAATGTCATTTTATATAGCAAGGAGGAACCAACTTTTGATCACCTTTTAAATAAACTATTTCGCAAAAATATACTTTTGAAGGTTTTGATAAAATCACAATTATGAATTAACTAGTTGAGACTAACTTACGAGAAACTAAAATTCGACATCTGATTTACGCACATCGATATGACGTTGATGCTACGATTTCCGAAACTATCTATATGGAGGTTCCGATCGAATGCCAATAAAGATAACTGCCGTTGAAGATAACTACTAGTAAATTTCAATATTGTTAGATATAAATGCCGCTACAGATAACTACCATTCGAGATAAATGCTCTTTGAAATAGATTTTTTTAGATATAAATGTCATTCCTAATAAATGTCATTAGAAAGAAATATCATTACAGATTTATAAGTGTAATGAATAAGAATTTTTGTTCCATTGTATCATCCTATATAAAATGGCTTCATTTTGCCTTAATGTAAATGTAATAGGTATTACTGACAATGAATACATACGTATGTAAATGATCTTTTTTGTTGTACGTCATGTATACCTAGGTAATACTGTAGCCTTCGTTTGTCAGTATATGAAGGCAACGGAGATAATAAGTGATATTCCTTGTCCGCTATGTAGATAATATTAAATATTAATAGTTTTATATGGGAATTAACTCTTACATGGCTGTGGCTTAGATTACAACACGTTGCGAAGTCTCAAGCCAATTTCAATGACTTCTCGCGGATTACATTATATACCTTTGCTAATGCACATACTTCAAGTCTCATAATACATGCGAGTTTACGATAATGTTTGGCACATGTGCGTGCGCTTGGTACGTTTGAATTGAAAGTTGAAACTCTTACAGTAGTGCATTGACAGTTAGTAACACGCTCAATAAGGCTCGCTATTGCGCATGCGATGTCATCTACATTGACTACATCAATTCACTCGCCTCACTACTGTGATGTGGACGAGAATTTAAAAATTATTACACGTAAGTACTTTACATTATTTTTAATATGTCACTCATACTATAAATTAGTGAATAAATATTGGTAGAACCAGTTATTGATAGAAACACGAGTAATAAAACTAACAAATTCGTCTTTACAAGGTGTTGTCAGTGCCTGTATTCTCATATAGAAGGATTTTTCTCATTCCTTCCAACACATAATATAAGCAGGATGTTTCTTCTTGACTATTGAGACCATGTGGGTAATGAAGTAATGAATACCTTAAGAGCGACTAGTAATACTACCATATTTTATTATTATTATTTTTCGTGGCTTACATATACTATTAAACTATATGCAATATTGATGGCCGCAAAAATTAATGAACATATTATACACATTATATACAAAAAATAATAATGCTGTGAATTAGAATTACAATGATATTGCAGTAAGAATGGGGTAGGCTAAGGGTAAGCAGTCATCAAGCAGATGCTAAGGTTCGAGGAGATGACCCCGCAATCTACGTTTCATTCATGGGACATATAGTGAGTTAGACATAGTTGAACGATGAATTATATCAGGAGGAGGAATGCGCTGGCAAAGAATTGGGGAGAATAAAGGAGAGAGGTTATGAAAAAGTCTATAAGTTTCACAGAGAAAGATATTGTCATTTATTAGCAAGTGAATATATATTAGTTAAGCATCTTAGATGAGAGGAGTTAGTATGTGGGTTAGTTCGAGGAGTAATTCTGAGATAGTTATTTTGGATAGATTCAGCAACGGTGCTATTAGAGATAGACATGTTAAAAAGCACAGATGCAGCATATTCAAGAAGAGGTTGGATAAGGGAAGTGTAGTAAAGAAGTGTAGTGCGTTGGTCAATGAGGTGACGGAAGCATGCGAATTGAAACACTAGTGCCATTACCTTGTGTTTAGTATTGGATATATGGGTGTTCCAGGGAAAAAAACTATCTAGGTACACACCTAAGTACTTCATCGACGGGCTGAAAGGGACTGGGTGATTATCAATGATAACAGGATTAAGGAATTTAGTATTAAGAGGTTTAATAGTAAGTAATAGAACAGTGGTTTTGTCAGCATTTATTTTTAGTAGGTTATCAGAATACCATTTCGTAATATTCGGAAGAATTAGGTTAGTTTTATCTATGGATGATTGCAGTGTTACTCCGGTGTGTTGTATGATACAATCATTAGCAAAGAGATAGCAACGACAGATATCGGTGATGTCATTAGTGAAGAGAATGAATAGGACAGAGCCAATTACTGAACCTTGAGGAACACCCTATGTAATAGGCATGGATAGATAAATTACATTGTTAGTCTTACTAACTGACTGTAAGAAGATGAATAGTTGTGGATCAAGGAGAAAGAGGAAGTGTCGAAATTAAAGAGGTTAGCTAATTTAGAGATAAGTCATGGTCTACAGTGCCAAATGATTTTTTTGGTATAAAGTGCAATTAAACAGACATATTGATTGTTAGTCGTGTTATCAAGGGTTTGAAGCCATGTATTAGTTATTTGTAGAAGAGATTGGGAAGAGTGGTTTTGATGGAATCCATAATGGTACTTTGAAATATGATGGTTAGATTCAACAAACCTTCTGATTTGATGAGAAAGGGATTTTTTTAAGTGTTTTTAAAGGATGTAATTATTTGTTCTGTGTAAGTATAACTGATATAGCAGAATTTAAACCCATCATAAATTAATTTATAGGATGTTATTTTTGATTAATTATTAGTATGTGAGGATTTTAATGATGTATTAATTTGTAGACCAATGTTAGTGAAAAAATGATTGATTGAGTAAGGTAGCTATATCTACAGGCTCTGTAACAATGTTATTTTGATATCTTAGTTTAGTTTTGTTTGGTGATTTGTTATTTTTATTAGTTATTTTATTAATATGTACCAGTCATCCTTTAGCGTGTTGTTAATAAGGTTAGAGTGATAGGATTTTTTGGCTGTTTTAATCTGATTAGACACATGTCAAAATATTTTGTATTCATTTCGGTTATGATTGGAAGTATTAGCTGCAGATTTAAAATGTATGTTTCTGGCGGAAATTAATTTCATGAGATGCGGTGTTATCCAGGGTTTCCTGGATGGCCTTAAGTGAATAGTTTTGAATGGGGCATGGTAGTTAACTATGTTGACTATTTTGGTTTCTAAATCTATTGTGAGTTGGTTTACTAGAGATGGGGTTGGGGGGAGGAGTTAGTCATTTATGCTGTATGTAAAACTTAGTTTTCATCGAGATGATCGGTCGTGTCTGTAGGGGTCATTAAAAAAGTTAATAACAATAGATGATTTAGTAAAAGAATTATTCAACCAGGTTTTGCTGAGGCAGATGTCAAATTGATTTATTGGTAAGACGCAGGGTTTAACATATTTAATTCATTTCATGAATTAGTACCCTTTTACACCATGCCCACTGTAATATACTCAAGACACAGTAGCTGATAAAAAATCGCCGATTAATATTCTTGACCCACATCATTATATTTGTCTTGGCTAATCGGGTCACGTATAAAGGCAATTTCTGTGGCTGAATGGGATTAAAATACCTTCATAATGTGACAACGTTTAAGGGCGCGTTTTGGTGACACTAGTGCGCATAGCGATGCAAGTGTGCGAATACACAGCTAAGGACTGCGTATTATAATCTACTGACTGTTGTAGTTAATGCGTGTAATATACATTAGACCCGCCTTGTACATATGTTTATGACGCGCCTCGTACATATGTCTATGATGCGCCTCATACATATGTTTATGTAAAGTGAATACAATCACTAGTAAGTTATTAGTGTATAATGACAAAGGTTGTACTTTTGACATTCTTGATTTTTGGCAGGCGATTAAAAAGATCTGAAGGAGATATCGAAGAATATCGATGAGTTGTAAACAACGAAATACCATCATGTACACAAGGTTGTTTGACTGTTTACATTTTGACGCATTAGTCCACACTTTGAGCACTGTATCTACCTCGCTGAAATAATGGGTTGACTTGGAGACTGTTATTGGCTATTGACCTAAATGGAGTGCGACGTAACGGACCCAACCCAGGGAAACACCATCCTAATTCTGGAGCCGAAGTCCCTGCGTCCGTTCAAGTCACGAGACGAGTACCTGTTTGCGATGAAGGAGGATCTGGCCGAATGGTTCTACTGTCTCTACCAAATTGACATCAACGTCAACAACTTTTTCGAGCGTTTGGAAACCGGCGTCACGATGTGCAAACACGCGAACTCAGTTCAGAAATTCACGAAAGACGCCATGCATAACGGAAACAAAGCTTCCATGGATTTCTTACGGATTTACAACATTCCTATCGAGTACGACATTCCATTTTTCGCGTTTGCCAAACCACGAACGTTTCAAGCGCGCGACAACATATCGAACTTCATCTGCTGGTGCCGAAGCGCTTTGCGCATTCCGCAAGTTCTTCTCTTTGAAACCGACGACCTGGTATTGCGTAAAAACGAGCGTAGCGTCGTTCTGTGTCTTCTGGAGATGGCGCGGGTGGGTGCACGGCTGGGCATGCTAGCACCGACAATTGTACAAATGGAGGCAGAGATTGACGCAGAAATCGAGGGTCGCGCAGACCCTCCTCCGCAGATCAAGACCTGTGACCTCCGCTCTCTCGACGAAATGGTGAGGCAATATATAAAACAACGATAGGCAGTCGTTTTACACAGTTTTATACCAATATAGTAAACATGGATGCGCTATCTAGTTAATAACCAATCAACGGTATATATAAATTGATAAAAAACATGTTCATTTGGCACGGTAATTTGATAAAAGTAATTGAAATGGTAAATTAAACGTGGGCTAACATGGATCTCTGATATGAATTGTCTTTTTCACTATCTCCTCACCCCTGCCCCTCTCTTACAGTCTTTCTGTTTTTGTGTATTTTCTCCCTCTGTGCCTATCTATTCCTCTCCCCGCTCTCTAATATCTGTATATGTTGCCTTTATACCCACCATCTCCATGTTCTCACCACAAGATCCACATTATATTATAGACTACACATAAAACTCGTATATATTTTAACCGTCAACTCCTACCTGACTGCGCCTACATTATTTATCTACATGGCTTTATCTCTAGTCCCTCGTTGACTTTGATTATAATGCAAATTCCAACCTACACACACATACCAATGTATGTCTATTATCTCCGCAATCTGTCAAGAAAATTGCTTCTGTTTGACTTCGCCAATTCATCCATAAGTAGATGACATGACGCCTCACATTTTTGCAATGTCCGCAATTTTTTATTGGGAGGGGGAGGGGAGTTATTTGACATGTGTTGGACTTGGATGTCCAATGTAAAAATGAAAATGCTGAACTAGAAAATAATTAACAACTTTATAGACTAGCATAATGTTATATAGATAAATTATAAGAAGAAGGCACTTTAAGTCGTTTCCTCTCAGGGTTCTCTCAGGGTAATGTGCTCACTACTCACATTAATTACAATCACGATACAATTCAGTTAACTCTATTTTAATCACTTTTAATGAATCTGGTGAGGAAACAATTAGTATTCATGTTGGTTTAGTTGATTTATTGTAATTTATGGGAAATTTATGGCGTTGTTTCAGTCTATTCCGGTAAATGTCTTTGTTTCTTGTTAGATTTACATTAGTAAAATAAGAGGAACGTTACCTGGGTTGTGTGTGCGATGTCTCATGGGGTCACGCTGATGAAACACCCAGTTCCTATGAACTATGGAATTGATCTGGTTATAGTAACTCACATTTCTAATCGACAGTGATGCATGGAGGGAATACAAAAGAAATTAGAATTTATACCAATACCTTTTTTTATTTTCTCTCTTTAATCGTTCATATGCTTCTCTGTCCATTTCATTCATTCATTGGTTGTTTTGTTCGTTCCTGTGTAACTCCCCTTTTCCTTCATTCATTTGTTTATTGATTCATTATTTTATATATTTATTTATATATTTATTTATTAATTCATTCTTTCATTCAGTGATTTATCCATCCCTTCATTCCTTCTTCATTCTTTCATTTTTTCTTTATTTAATGCACTCCCAGCCTACATTCGACAATCTACAACTGTCAGCCAATTTAAAAGCGATCACAAAACACACTGATTTAACATTGCTTTCATTAAATAGTTCAACGGTACTTTATTGTATATCTGCTATAATCAAAAATTTCAAAGAGCGATTGCCTGTTTTTGTTTTTCACTAATTCTTCATATTTGTGGCAACTTTGCCCACATATGATTTCCTTTTTTCGATCTTTGTTCCACTTTTCACTGTATTATTCTACATTGTTGTCTATTTTGTGCTCACTGTAAATGTACATAATTGTATCTAACACTGATCTGTATTACCTATATCCTGTTAGGTGTTAATTTTATATAAGTAATTACATTATATTCATAGACCATTAGGCTATTGTTTCATGTTAAGTGGGTTTGGTAGCTAAGCTAACGAGTACGCTTTAATTAAATAAATTTTATTTCATAAAAATATATTATGTACATTAACAAATATAAACTACATGAGTGAGTATACTTGGAAAATATAACAAAATTATCGTGTCAGTAATAGTAAATAGTTTAACACACAGCGGCTATGTATATTCGACTTAGAAAATATCTGCAGGCACTTGGAGATGATGGAGCTTAACTTATGTTGAAAGAAATTGCCAGAGATATGATGTAAACATGATACACATTGTTAAGCAAGTTATGGATATTCCTCGTCTTCTAGAAGTCAGTACGGGATCTCCCATATTACGTGTACCTAACGTATACTATCAGATTTGAAGATTCACTAATAATAGCCCCATGAGGTCCATTTCCCTATAACTGAATTAATTCACAACTTAATCACATATTATGATTGCATTTAACGATTCATTAATGAGACATTTCTTTAGTCCCTGTATTCAACTGTTAATGCCATTGAAATGACACTTTTCCCGACATGTGCTGCAGGACAGAGCAACCTCTTACGTGCTGCGTAATAGAGCAACTTACACGCAACATGTGAACGTGGCAACAATGCCGCGAAATAGCAGAGCATGCTTAACTCTTTAGCATTTGTTAAATTTTACATCGCCGTCCAATAATAATATGAATAAAACCACATTATCCATAAATTTAGCAATTGATCGCGAAGCAGTGTATTCACCTAGTTTCCTTTGTGTCGCTAGTCACGCTTGGCTGGTTCCCTTAATTTTAGTCCGCTCGCTCATCTCACATGAGATTAATTTGTGTTGCGCTGCTCGCTGCTCGTAAGCTCTACAAAACTATCTTAGGTCCATTAAGCACAACTTGTAAATATCAGGTTAAAACGATATAATCTATAATCCACTGTCATGCTCCGTACTGATACATGCGTCCTTGTATAGTATTAGAAAGTGAAGTTCTTGTGTAAGGATGAAACCCTTATATCCTAAATGTCCAATTATATCTGTCGAGGAGATAGTACTAGTGCGGACGTAATTGAACAATGTAACGATAGAGAATTCAGCCACATTGCTCACTCCTCATTCCAAATTGACTCTTATATTTAATCATCAAATTCGTAACTTCTATGTATATTTCAAGTCTTTAAGGTCTTCGACAACCCACACAAGGTCCAGCGACAACCGAGCTCTGTCTAATATGAAAAGGCCCAGTGACAACCGTGTTTCATCTAATATAGACAGACCTATCAGTCTACACAAATCTACATGTGTCATTGTTTGTTAGCCTCGATCGAGCCGAATGCATCTGGAATCCAGCCGTCCCCGGCGACATTTATGTCATCGATCAAGATCCCTAATGTGATCTGTGGGACGTGGCTTTTGTCGCCTAATGATGTCACAATGATGTCATTTGTTGTTCAGTAGACAAAAATCATTATTGGCGATGGCTGATTCATCAGTAACAAGTCGGCAATGCTGTCGGAATTACCATCTGCTCCGAATGTCAAACGCGATGTCATCTAAACGTTCTATTAAGTCTAAACGTTGAAATCTCCCCAGGAACACGCGCGACTGACACCCTGAACCGTCTGCTTTCATATCGACGCATATTGGTCACATATTTCATTGCACCGAAGATTATTATGCAAATGTTGCATGGTTGTTTGATACTCACAAATGACAGGCTTAATGCAACAGAACAAAGAGCTCATGAATTATGAAAGCTCATTTCGTTATAATCAAATTAACCACTGCGATAGTTGTTCATAGT
This sequence comes from Epimenia babai, assembly GCA_011762755.2. Taxonomy (NCBI): domain Eukaryota; kingdom Metazoa; phylum Mollusca; class Solenogastres; order Cavibelonia; family Epimeniidae; genus Epimenia; species Epimenia babai. The sequence continues at coordinate 10,300 of WURV02200208.1, forward strand.
TACCAATTCTTGGCGCCAGAGATGAAGCAATTAGTGAGAATTGTTTAGTGCTTGTGGTCTTTATTCGGGATTTCGTTGTCCCTAACAGTATCAGCGTATGGCCATCCGGAGTGGGGATGTATCAGTAGATGGCTGCAGGCTTTAGGCAACGGCAGGATCTGTTAGGAATCTTAAAATTTGTTTTAACATGAGAAAATATACTCGTTTGCATGGGCTGATAATCAATAGAGTGAATATTGGACCATCCTAAATCTACTGGCAGATTTGGTGCCACGGAGCATGGAGGCTAGAAACGAATGCTGTGTGAAATGCAGTAGCGTTTTTATTACATTGCGAAAGTCTGGAGAAAAAAAGGAATAGAAAAAAACCGATACCTCTGATGGTGTAAGTTTCTTCTGTGTATTTTTCTCCAGCAATTCAAAGAACCATATTGGCCACCCCATCAGCCTCTCATCACAAAAGTCAAGTTACGTACCCTGTAGCTATCATGGTCAGACTATGGTCATTGTACCCAAAGGTACCCTATTGTTCAATATTTTCAGACTCCGTCATTAGTTATACAGTACTGCAAATTGTTTCGGTAGGGCTGCCTGAAGGGTTGATATTTAGATGATATTTGTGATGATAAATTTACTGTACAGGTATAGGTGAATGTCGTTATTACGGGCACGCAGATGTGGCGCCGCATGTTGCGTTTGTAGTACCAACAGCAGCAGCAGCAGCAATGTGCATTGTATCTGCAGGTAACAGCTGTTTTTGTGCATCGAGTAAAACCTGGGGAAAAAATCTGCGCTAGTGCATATTGCACAACAGAAGGAGAACTGCTGACGTCGGCGTTTTTACTGATTTGATAAGGATCTGTTATTGATTTACCAGTGCTTTTGAACTGGCTACAGAATGTGCAGTCTTCCTACTTGGATTATAATAATGAAAATACTCCACTAGTGAGACTACTAGAGAAGCCAAGGTGTGATATCATTATCATATAAACAACCATCACCTAATCTTTTCTGTGTTAATCTAATGTATGTCACTGTGTGTAAGACTGTACTATGTATGAATGCAGTGATATAGATATGAATCAAACTGTGTTACTTGGAAAATCAGCTGCCTTGAGAATCAGCCGTGTTACTCAGAGATTCTGCTATGGTTGTCTGAGAATCACCTGAGTTACTCTGGGAATCAGCTGCCTCACTCTGGGAATCAGCCATGTTACTCTGGGAATCAGCCATGTTACTCTGGGAATCAGCCGCGTTACTCTGGGAATCAGCCATGTTACTCTTGGAATCAGCCATGTTACTCTGGGAATCAGCCGCGTTACTCTGGGAATCAGCCGCGTTACTCTGGGAATCAGCCGCGTTACTCTGGGAATCAGCCGCGTTACTCTGGGAAT
>WURV02200219.1:0-11692 GCA_011762755.2 Epimenia babai
ACAGTCTGAAAGGCCAATAAGAATGGATAGAACCATAACCATACGCACACAACCCTAACCATCCCTAAAACAACCGCAAGCATTCCTAAAACTGCAATCATCCGTATAACACTAACAAACATCCATAAAATAGCCACAACCATGCATATAATACAACCACCCTAAAAAACATTCCAATCTTCCATAAAACAATCATCACCCTCCACAAACATCCACTACCATCTCTAAAAAACCACCAATCGCCCGAGACAGCGACAGGCATCTACATAACTACCAGCTGCCAAAAACAACCATAACTGTACTTAAATAACAAAATAATCCCTAAACAAATCGTCAGCTGTCGCAGATTCATCGATGGTCAGCTGTCGCAGATTCAGCGATCGTCAGCTGTCGCAGATTCAACGATCATCAGCTGTCGCAGATTCAACGACCATCAGCTGTCGCAGATTCAGCGATCGTCAGCTGTCGCAGATTCAGCGATCGTCAGCTGTCGCAGATTCAACGATCATCAGCTGTCGCAGATTCAGCGATCGTCAGCTGTCACCAATTCAGCAATCGTCAATTGTTGCAGATTCAGCGATCGTCAGCTGTCACCAATTCAGCAATCGTCAGTTGTTGCAGATTCAGCGATTGTCAGCTGTCGCAGATTCAGCAGAATGGGCGACATTAGTCAGGTGTCTGTTGGCATCAGCGATTACCAGCACAAACAGGTGAAGGTCAGCTGACTGCCAGGACTCGGCAGGTTGGTCTACAGTATACATCAGCTTACCCACCACAATAAATAGTGCTAACTATATTAAGCGATACCATCATAGCTAATCTAGAGTTAATTAATGTAGATCCATCAAAGACAGAGACAATAATTGAATGCCAGCATAATCGTAGACACGGACAACTATTATTCCCCCTCCTGCCTGATTGTTTCATCTGACACGTAATAAAATATTAAAAGTAGTGAGAAAGTTTTTGGGTTCTCCCATGATATGAAGACACTACCTGAAATATATCTGAATACAAACTTGATTGGTATTTGGCTGTGAGGATAACTTAAGTACTAGTTGGAAAAAAAGCACAGAAAAAACCTATTGCTCTGATGAGACTCAAGTATTAGTGGTTGACTGGTCTCAAACAAGACCTTACCAGTATGAGATTAGCAGTTCAAATCATGGATACAATGGTACTCTATATACATATATGAAATGAACAAAATTCTCCTGCTAGCAAGATTGCATAAAATCTTCGTACAGGCAGCTTAAATCTTAAAAGTGGCCTAAATGCTTAAAAATATATTTATCACATAGTTGTTTTATTTTATTATGATTTTTAGTTGTGATTTTTTGCTAGTGTCAGTTATCCCCATCCCTTAAAACTACGACTGATGCATTTGACTGAGATAATTAGTTATAATTATTAATCGCATAAGCTAGCTTTGTGTGGGCTTAGAATTGCCTATATTATGATTATGTTGATAATAGACAATGAAAATAACACTCCGTAGTGACAAAACTAAGGATAGCTGTTCCTGATATAACGTTGATATATATATATATAGAGAATAATAATAATAAAAGGAACGTTGTAACAAAAAATATCATTGAAAAGTAGCAAAAATGGGATCAATAATATTTATATCAGCAAGCTTAGTGTATTAAAAAGGACATAACAGGGATTCAGTGTTTAAGTCTAATATATAAGTATTGACAGGTATCGCATTAAGAAAGGCACAACAGAATGAAAAAATGCAATTTTTATAGTCTGTAATTAACCTCTTACACACGATGCCATATGTGCCCTCGCCAACCCGATTCAGTTTTTCATAGTCGGTGACACTACGACATTTTCCATGCTGCAGAAAAAAGAGATGAGTGGTTTCAATAATACCTTAATAAAACAGATTACAGAATAAAATAAAAAGAAAATGAAGGTTTAAGGTGATGATCGATGGAGAATCATACGAGCTTTATTATATATGTAAATGGGAAGATTTAGGGTAATATAGGGCGCGGTGAACTAGTGTGATCCGCCAACCGATGTAGGCCCACGGCAACGACAGTTGTATATATTGTAACGCTATCGCTAACCCTAATCCTAACCCAGCATCTCGCTAGTTGACTGCGTCTAATATCGTTTTAATAAGTAGATTTTTAACGGGTCGTCGGAGGGAGGGACATAGAGCATACGCATTATAAACGCGGTGTAGACACCACATTACCGGCCACGATCAACATTCAAGAGTAAATTCAAATTGCTCACTCGAAAATGTTCCGGGACGTCACTGAAATCTAACGACAGGAGTGAAAAAAACTTCATGCGCTCCTTCCCCGTGGCTTTATCCGGTGACGTTTCCATCGTGATTATCTAAAGTTCATCGCCTATAAAATATGAATAAAATAACAACATGTAATATCTTTTAGTCTAAATAATGTGGAAATTTATAACAACGATAAAATGAACGCCCGCCTTGCAAAGAAGTCCGAGCTTGCAAAGCTTCGAATGCGCTTTGTTATATGCTAAAATTCTGCCCTGTGGCGACGTACCTATAAATTTGCGTGAATCATGAATCTCAATAACACAGACACAAAGGTGTTGCCTTTATTTTTCGTTTTTCTGCGATATGGCGAAGAATGCTAATAGTAAGCTTAAATCTCAGTTCTTGGTACATTCCTGAAAACTTTTCGTATATATGTAATACATTTCTCCGGGCTTATCGAATATTATTCTTTGAAGAAAAGGTCCCAACTAACATTTTCTACTCTTTGAGAAATCAAACTGTAAAAATTTACCTTAGTTTGTAGCGATTGCATACGGTAAATCTCGGTTGAAGTTAGCACCACTGTGCTGTTACCTACAGCATCTTTATATTATCTTGATATTCTTACCTCATTGTTGTACAACTCTCTTTATTATCAATATATTATAACATAATCACATGTTACTCGAGGCCTTTTCTTACGAGTCATTTAATCTCGAGTAAAGCGATAAGTATTGAACTTGAGACCTTTGCATCGTGTAAATTAACAACAAATGAATTTTTTTATACTTTTACTCGACATATTAAATGAGTTATTATCAGTAGAAGCTGACTAAATGTACAAACTATGAATCAAACTATGAATAAAATAGTGCTATACAGTATAGTGATATATGCATTGTTTTTCCATTGTCATCTATTATATAATTTCGTTACTTGATGTATCGATGACATTATTCACTCATAATAATAATAAGCAATTTCCGAAGGTATCTATTAGACAGTCATTTTTTATATTTATTCGTTAATGAGCATATTAAGTGCCATCGTTGTCTGCTTCTAACATATCAGGTTCTTTCAGACGATCTGCCATTTCCCGATGATTCAGGTTTTTCATAGAACACGTGGTATGCTGCTGGTATGACCAGTAAATTGCAGATAGATTGGGTCGTTGTATTTAATATTGTTTATCTGTTATAAGTGTGGACCATCCTCATTCACACGTCTGTTTCAGCTCTTTCCCATATCAAGCATCTTGAATTTCTTCGTTATAATTGGATCTGAAGAAAATCGTTGATAGTTTATATTCACAATATTTACTTTAACTCCAACCATGAGACACTATTATCATGGTCGTTCGTGTTCTGATTTTCATAATCAATGATGCAAGTGTCTTATAACGTAGGAAGACCTGCACAGAGAGCAAGAGAGACTTTTTGCAGAGACCACAGTAACTCTATAAGATCCTGCGGAAAATGTATCTGTAAAATGCTTCACAAACTCGATAAACAGTCTGACATGTCTCACTGCATAACTTGTGCATATGCTTAATGGTAAGATTAGCTTCTGTGAACTTTTCGAGGTTGTGATCCGAATGGAATGGACTCCATTTCAGGGTTTTTATGTGGTCCCTAACAGCTCTATAACTGTATGCCTTCTTGAGAGCAGGGCTTGCTTCTCAGTATTAATCGGACTTCCCTGTCCCGTGCGTTTTCTATTATCTGATACTTAAAGTGGAGAGCTATAAGAAGTCAGCATCATTTGCGTGCTTGAATATGAGAAGATTTGTCGTGTAATGGGTTATTATTAAAATATATTAGGTACATATCAAGGCAATATTGTACGCGCGAGTGATATTAAATTAGAATTAGCACCACCACCACCTCGCCTTCCCCCATCTCTATATTAGTTTCGATTCGAATGGTAAATCCAATATACCAACTGATCCAGTAAATATTAGGCCAAGGTATGTGGACATATGGATAATTTGATATATGCCAATATGAATACGCAAACAGTTAACTTTATGTCACCATTAAAGATACATAACAAAATATGATGCTATCCTCTGCTATCTGCTAGGTTTTTATTCATATATAGTAAGGCATTCTATGGCACTTTTAATTTAATTTCTCAACCACACGCGCGCGATCGTTGGACTACCGTGAACGTAACCGATCTAAATGATACAATCTTCGTGTACACAAATAATTAGGTACGTGTATTTTATTACTCTAATTTTTATTACCTTTATATCGACATAAGACTAGCTACTAATTAGTAGCTAGTTAAAGTCGATATAAAGGTTTCGTAAATCACTTTTGTATAATCTTGTCGTCTTGTCTTGTATTGGCGATCAGTCGTAGGGGTTACTTTAGAATACCACTGCCAGCTCGAACGTTTGTTACAAAATTAATGATTGCTTACTCGAGTAGGAACAGACTTCGCACGTTTCATCGATCGGCGTGGAGGATATAGTCAAGTCCGATATGCCTGCGTGTCCAATCTCGTTTCGCTTTGGCGGTTTATATTATAATGTCCGTAGCTTTTGTGAGGCTACCTTTAGAATTAATTCGCATACGTGACGTGTCACTGTAACAAGTATAGCGCACGAACAACCAGCACACGTGTTTGAATCGGACCCAATTTGCTTTCTCAGAGTACTGCGTCCCTCTGATTATTGGTAAGCTTTTCTAAATACAGGTAGACGGACACGTTTTTTGTGCTTATACAAATACAATATATGCAAACGATATTGCAATTAATCAAAAACCTTGTGTACAAACAAAAAATCTTGTGTACAAACTGAAGACACAGATAAACGAATTCTTTATAATTTATATTATTAATGCAACACTGTACATACGTAACAAGTTGAGAGCAGGAGTCATCACAATGTTGTGTTTATGTTGTGTATATTTAGAATAGGTTTCAAAGGTCCTTAGGCTCTCGGTGTCATTGAATAGTGCCTGCATCCCCACGATGTTTCATGATGTATAACTTGGTGGTAACCTGAAGCATTGTTATATACGTTGCCTAATGCGTCAGTTTCTGTGTTATTTTGTGTCTACTAACCTGTGATATGACCGTTGCAGTAAAATGGAATGCAGTAAAATGTGGATAATCAGTGAGATGTCCAATATGAATATCGATGTGGATGTTCAATATGGATGGTCGATGAGGATGATCAACGTGGATGAACAATGTGGATGTTTACTGTGGATGATCAGCGTGGATGATCAACGTGGATGATCGATGTCGAGGATCGAGGTGGATGTTCAATAGGGATGATCGATGTTGAGGATCAGCGTGAATTATGAGTGTGGATGATCAACGTGGATGAGCGATGTGGATGATCAATGTGGATGTGCGATATGGATGAACAGATGTGTGAATGGAAATAATCTGTAATTAGATTTAATCCCATACGTAGTTCAGTATTGTGTCATGTGTATGTTCGCAAGACGTAAGCTGCAATGATATTACTTCCTCGTTAGAATTGTAAGTGATCGAATATAGGTCATTTTTCTACCCTACACGGTAATACGAATCATTTACGTTTATCGATTTACAAATCTATGATACTTTGGAGCTTATGAAATGGATAAAAAGAAATATATATATCATTCATGAAAATATATATCATGCATGACTAATTTCAAAACATTACTTAATCTTTCATTCAGTCGATCGGATAATATGTATTTATGACTGGAAATAATCAATAACCATTAAATTGGAAAATACTACGTATTCGTCTACTCCATGACGAATAAATTGCAGACACTTTATATGACGTCTCGACTACTTATCCTCTTAGTTAACCAATCATATAATATTATCATAATCAAAGAGAACCCCGTTGGATGTAAGTCCGTGAACGTAGGATTGCCAGCACCACACCAGCCTTTTTCTGCGTATTATACCGCAGATAAAAGATTGGTACAGCAATTACACACAGTGACGAATAAGTTATAATTTTGATGGAATTGTGAATAGAATTTATATAATCAAAAATTCAATTAACGCTCTTGTCAATAAACGCCGTTGTTAATTCAGTGCCCAATTAGTATAACGTTCACATTGCATTTCGTCATTTGTAGAAAACATGGTGACCAAACACACGGAAATGCCGTATCAACCCAGCTTGACCGATAAACTCAAAGCGCATTACCGTTTCCGCAAGAAGGAACCGCTCTCGCCCCATTTCTGCAACAGGATATCACCTCCGTGGTATCTTGCTACAATTCTCGGTGCGTGGACGATCGCCCAAACAGAGGCCTTTTCCCTCCTATATGTGAACGCGCCACATTTACTTCTCTTACAGCGCTTGCTGTCTACTTTTATTTTGTTCGAGATTATGGTCAACTGGATATGTCTCCGTTACATCAGCTCTACGTACGACCCGGGCGGGCACGAAAATAAACACGTGTATCCACTGATAAGTGATTCCGTAAACCAAGATACAAAAACGGAGTCGCGGAAAGTGTGCACTGGACATTTAGACACTTTATGCAGCCATCACGACGCTGGCGATTTCGGTCAGGACATTTTCACCGTTTACATAGCTACGGGCCTACCAGACAGCGAGACCGGTGTACCCAAACGAACCGCTTACGCTTACTGGTCATGGAAACCTTGCCTGATGTGCGAACGACCTCGCCCGCCCAGATGCCACCATTGCCCCGTTTGCCGAGTGTGCGTCTTAAAACGAGACCACCATTGTTACTTTGCCGGAGCTTGTATTGGAATGTACAACCAACGCCATTTTGTTGTTTTTAACTTCTGGTCTACCATCGGAACGGTATACGCAATGAGTCACGCTATTCCATTTTTATATTACGACGTATATTCCGCCATTTCATTGGCTGATCTAGTCCCGCCGCTTGCCTTAGCTCGTCTCGTATTCGGATACATAACCTTCCGGTCCATGTGCATCATAGCTATCACGTGGTCGATTTGTCTCTTCACCGGATACAGCACAAGTTTCCTCTACGAACAAATCGACCTATTGGTGTATTCGCGAACGTCGTTTGAACGCGACAACGGTATCAAGATATGCGACAGTCGTCCATTGAAAGAACGCCTCAAGTCGGTTTTCGGAAAAAACTGGTTACTGAACTTTCTCATACCCATGCACACCCTGTATGCCCCAGAAGAGGACCCAATATCATGGCCAACCTTTAAGAAATAAATGGGGATATTCATTACTTAAAAGCAAATTGGAAATTCTTAAAAGACTATTTTGAGTATAGGGGTGGATGTAAACGACTACTTTATTCGGAATTAACTTTATTCAACATGAAAAACATGAATAGGCAGGCACCCCACGGGCCACTCTGCACGATACGCCATGTAATATGGCACCGCGTGCAAACGCAATCATACAATAATAGTGATGACATATGAAGTACCTTATTTAGAGCAAATTTTCAGTTAGAAGGCGGTATCGTGAATCATATTGTACACGTCGATCTATTGTAATCGAGGCTTTGTAATCGAGGCTTGTTTACCAGTGTCATGGTAACGACGCCCTGACAGCTACCTACAATAGCTTAGGGCTATGACGATAATGCATTGGGGTGCACAATAATCGCCATAGTCATCGTGATGCAAGCGTGAAATTGTTGTAGCGACGTTGTTCAGACGATAACAACTTAGTGAGTAAAAGACTACGTTCACACTAGGAATGTACACGTATAGTTTTACGTACTGTCATATGAACAAAGATTCCATCCTAGGAGCTGCGTAAGTCATTTGATGATCAGTAGTAAATAGCTGAAAAAAACATAGTCGCGTTATCAAGGTAGCCATTGTGGTTCTATAAATAGCTATAAATAGTAAGTTTTTTCGGTGCATTTCCTTCAGCTATTTACTTAAGAGATAGCGAGAATTAAAGAATTACTGTGGCTATGTATAAAATGTACCAAATTAATTCTCTGCTCGAGTAGTCATATATCCTAAAAACATTATCAATCGAGAGTGGATAAGCATGGTAAGACGGGCCACCTTTCGCATGGTTTCTGGGTGGTCTCGCTAGTGTTTACCTAGGACTATGGGGGCCCTCAGTGACTCCAATCGAGGAGGTGCGATTTATACCGATTTATTACGCTCATGACCTCGTCTGATTGCTACAATTCATCTGTTTCTCATTAGTGGATCGCATGGAAACAGATGACCACCCATGATATGACACTGAGGCACAGAACACTGCGGCATTCTATTTTTTTCAAGCAAAACACTTGTTGACAGACGACTCTCGCGTATCTTTTGTTTTGGTTGCTATTAAAATAGTTACGAAAAAAATGGCGCACTTCCGGTCAGATCTCCATATATGGAAAAGCCAGGGGAGATAAGCTGAGATATCCCATTGCTCGATACAATAATAACAATAAATAATCGTAATCCGTTCGACACGATCACTTGGACTATCATCATGATAATGACAGCGATGACATATATGACTGCTCAACCCCAACTTATATGCTTATTCAAGTTAGTTCATTTGGTTGAGTCAGAGAGTTTAGTACTTCAGTTATAGTAGATCCCCATTCTCCGGCAATTAGTGGGACATGTCAAATTTATAAGGCGGGTAGGCTGGGAATCGAGGTTTACCATGATGACCGCAATGGAGTTAGTTACCTACTAAAGTGTATTATTTATACGGGTGAGTTAGTTCACTTCGAAGGCCGATTACCCAGGTAATCGGTGTATATGTCGGACTTGACTGTTTATAAAACAAGACTATTGTGATTAAGCAAAAAAGGATTAGACAAATTAGTTATGGCGGAGAAAACAAACAACTACAATGAACGTCAGGTAATCGACCGTTGCCCATTCATAGCTTTAATATGAGTTTATTTTGACTACGCCAATTTGGGCGTAGGATAATACGTTACATCAATAACTGAAATGAAATGAAATTTTATTGATTTATTGTGCCCTTTTAAGACATGGCTATCAAAGACATTTTACAAATTTATTAATTAGTTATAAATTGATTGGTTTATAAATTAATTGGTTTTGTACACTATTATAGCCAATATATATTATATATACTATAGTGTAACATAGACATATATAGTAGACATTATATATATGTACTATATATTATATAGCGATGAATTTGTGCGTAACCAGTACTACGTATCGCAGGTCGTAGGGGTACGCTGCGTTGAGCTTTAGAGAAAGGGCATACTTTATAGTCTTAGCGGTTGGTTATGGGTGAGTTCACTGGTAGCGAGGGGTATCATGTGGCTATACAGTTCGTTTTCGAAGTGGTAATGCAGAATGGCGGAGATGTCATTCGTAGCCATTCATAGCGGCAGGGTAAGTACCGGAGACACCATCCAAGACCATTTCAATAGCAACCAGTATACCAGATAGACCGTGAATAAATCGACGTCTCCTTGGATTTATGTTCTATCCACCTTACCGTGATGCTTTTTGCACTTTTAGATCAAAATTTGTTGTCTTTATAAAAATCATGCCGTTTCCTGTCTATAGATAGCCTTACAATAGTTTACACTTAGGCTACTTGAACATACAAATAGGCTACCTACATACAGTCGTGCACCGATACACACGTATGAAATCGTGGGCTATAATAACGTGGTTATATGTATGATCAATCCACCACGATATCAGTAATTTTAGGCGATATGTGACATGATGTCCCGATAAATACACTTAATCCGCCACTATGATTATTTTAGACAATATGTCGACCGCTTCATTACGAAAAGACGAAGATGGCGACTTGAACCTTGTGGAGAAGTTGCGCGCGCATTACTACCGGAAACGACCGAACCGAAGTCCGTTCTGGGGCCGAGCTTTGTTCGTGTACCAATCGATTAGTCAGCTGTACGTAGCGATTCAATACATGATGCCGAATAACTACGCGGATTCAGCTCCGGAGACTTTGTACTACGTCGATGTTGTCGTCTGCTTTCTGTTTTACAATATGGTGGCGAATTGGTTTTGTCTCATTTTACACAAACCGTTTATAGTTAAGACTGCTGATCGGCCTAATACTGAGCAAAGGCTAAGCGAGTGCGCCCGCCTTGAGGATGGATCAACGTCGAAAAACGAAGGCATGGGCGATGTCGAACCGTTGTCGTGGAAACGCTGTTTACAGTGTCAGGTTGACATGCCGCCACGGGCGCATCACTGCGTCGCTTGCAACAGATGTGTATTAAAACGCGATCACCATTGTTATATCACGGGAGTATGTGTGGGATTCCACAACCAGCGTTATTTCATAGTTTTGTGTTTCTACGCTACCGTCATTTCTTTATGGACTATTTCTGAGTCGTTTTATTATATAAATAATGGACCTTACAAAGAACTACTTGCTACATCGGATTATTTTCTCCCTGTGGCTATTTGGAAGACATTGTTCGGCTCAATTCCACTTCATATATTGGTTATTATCGGCCATTTTTATGTATTAAGTTTCATTTTCCCAGTTAGTGTTATTTACTTCGTCATGGAAACATGCCTCGTAGCAACGAACAAGACGCCGCATGAGTTTATTAAAAGAATCCCCATTCGATCCACGAACACAATTTGGCGTAATTTCCGTTCCGTGTTCGGTGAATTTTGTTTGGTCAATTTAATTTTTCCAGCGCAAATTCTATTCCGTCAAGCAGACGACGGGTATAATTGGGAAGGATTAAAAATAGTGCAAACGGGACGTAACTCAAACTATCTTCCAAATGGATTAAATATTCTCTAATACTATTTCTATGTTTTGCACTGTTTATAGCGCCAGTTACCTATTGTAAACTGCCATGGTTAACTTCCTAAAATATCACAGCCGGCACAAAATCGTATAAGCCAGCTAGGTCGAGATTCGCTTAGTTTCTGTGAACATTTTACTGAAGTAAACAACTTTGGCTTGACATAATTCTATTGGTTAATAATTATATCATCTTTCCAGAAAATTCTATAGTCAGCCAAGGTTTATATAAGCAGGGTCCAACAACTGCTGATGTGCATTTCCACCACAAAGTATAATTTTAGGCCATATAACTGTTTTTAAATTGTGTATTTGTTAACGTAAAGTGTGGCAGACTGCAATCCTATTAGTGCACTTTAAATCAAATATATTTTATTTCATTTCAATTTTGTCTAACCGTGGAAATATCGTGTAGTTTAAACGATTTGTCATTGTCAGTGTTCCAGCATAAAACCAGTTACTATCGCGGCGTTAAATATGTATTTCCACGTTGTAAATTTATTAAGTCAGGGTTAATTCTATGCAATGGTTATTAAAGATAGTTTTCTTACACCGACTATTCATAGGTTTCGACATATTTTCTTAAATATTCCATGTGTCTTCCATGTGTTTCTAGTTAATCATAATACAGTGAAACCTGTATTAAGCGACCGTCCGCGGGACCGGCGTAAAACGGTCGCCTAAGACAGGTGGTCGCTTAA
>WURV02200230.1:0-11691 GCA_011762755.2 Epimenia babai
TGACTATCACAACATGCTACATCAACACATTAATAAAGCTCACATACTAACACAACATGCAATAAAACAAAGACAATGTTAAATTGTACGTATACTTTATATATATATTTTTGAACAGATATAAAATACAGCAAAGGTATATATAATGAAAACACAGAAATGAAGCACTATATAAACATTGAATGTCAGTCACAAATTAATCTAAATGAATCAAATGTCCAACCGTGCTCAGGAACGTGGCGATGTCGATTTCTGCAGAGCTGTATCGATCCTTCAAGTCTTGTAGTCGTTTCGCGAGGGTGACATACCGCCTTCGTTTGGCACTTTTCGGCTGACATAGTGTGTGCTGAATACGTTTCACTCGTGCGTCGACCTCGTCCTTCTTCAGTGCTGTTACAAACTCGTATATATTCGGGTGCGGTCAAACGATCTTGGAGAAGCGGGGGTTCCATGACTCAACGTAATTATTCATCCGAAAAGTTGATTCGTTGCTCCAGTTCCACATTCGTCGGTGTAAGAGGGCGCCGTCAGACATCCACGTGTTTATGAAGTAGTCGTTGAAAGCTTCGATCTTGGGGTGCGGGGAGCGGTCTCTTGAAGTGCTATCCATCCGTCGTCCATGTCGTCAAGTGGCAGATGTGCGAGAGAGGCCAGAGAGCGGATGTATTGCCGGATTTCATCGTTTGACTTGTACTCGTGAACTAGGCCTGTCGACTGTACGTTCCTCCAGATCGAATGATTAAAGTGGAAGTTACGTCGGGTATATTTCGTTTATTGCAGCGACGACTGAGTTCTCAAGGTCCATCATGATGTTGGTCGGGGAGATTGAAAGTCCATTACTATGGCAGGCGGTGGATATGTTCATTAGAGAGATGTACTTCACTCTTTTCTTGTCTGGCAGTAGAGCGTAGAGCAGCGACACGACATCATCGCTTCCGAGGTTTGCGTGAATAGTGTAGAGTTGGTACATCTTTGGCGAGGATTTGAATGTTCCGTCAAGAAAGAGGTAGTTTGCGCCGCACATGAAACTGAGGCTATCGATCGTCGTGAAGGCAATTATTCTGGCGTTGTCTGCGGTGTCAAAGAGTAGAAACTCTTCATCGTTGAAGGTCTTTCGGTAATCGTCCTTCAATGTAATGTCAAAGCGATCCACAGGAAGTTTTGGATTAGTCTTTCTGCGTTGGTTGTATAGATTTCATCGAATACTTTGGAATGATGGAAATGCTTATCGCAGAGGTCTGCTATTTGGCAGATATTGTCCATGGGTTGGTTTCCTCTAGATTTGTTCATGGTATCATTGAAGCTAGGGGAGGTTCTTCCGATTTTCATATTTTTTCTTAAAAAATCTTCTCTAGAACCGCTTATCGTAGGGGTCTGCCATTTCACAGATATTGTCCTTGGGTTAATTAATATCTTTCAGATTTGTTCAGCATCTCGTCATGGGAGCAAAGGGGGCAAATTTCTGTCGACTTTTTTCTTTGACAATTTTTTTCTCCTTTCGGCTTAGTGCGAAGGTCTGCAATTTGGCAGATATTGTCTGTGTAGGTCTCATCCAGATTTGTTTAGGGCATCTCTATTTCGGCAGTTAGATGTGATTTCAGCCTAGGTTTTCTCCACAGATCTGTATTTTCAGTTTCATTGTTGTAATGGGTATTATCAGGTCTCTTTGACCGTTTCTTTTTGATGTCGCAGTCTCCTCGCTGTCTTCTCGTTCTAATATCAAGATGGCCTCTTTTGCCTCTTGTTTTTTTCCAGGTGAGCATCTTGACGCCTATTTGGCATCTTGTTTCATTAGTGATCAAGTTGATCTTGTATTTATACAGTTAGATATTTGTGTAAATCAAGTGGGCGTTAGTGATGTCACGAATACATGCGTCATTTCTTCCACGCGTAGTCTCATACGTCATGTACAACAAAAGGCCATGTGAGGCAATCGCATTTTCATTGATTTTTCAACATGAAAACTGTACGATATCATGAATGGCGAGTATGTGTACGACAACATCATCGGCTAATATTTAAACAGATATTGATTATTTAGCGCCTGCACACTCTATTCTCAATTTCTATAAAGCTAGCACAAAATTAGATAGATGCATATTGTATAAATATGATGTGATATCTAGGACTGTAAACAAGTCCAAAAATAGCAACTCATTAATCGTTAATTGTTACATATCCCATGAGTCTCTATCCTGCTGCCTCTTTTCGCCAATATACCTTAACACTGAAATTATACATTTAATACTTCATTACTACAAATATTTTAAAACATGCAATTACAACATAATTCTACCAAAATATGTTTAGATGAATGGTAGTTTGATGGAGGGCAATAAATATCTAGATTCGTACTTTTGTACCCCAAAAATACTACGTAAGCTATTTGATCTCAAAATAAAAAATATACTGGCTATAATTATCAAAAGTAGCATCAAGTACCCGCAAAATTACAATCAACTTAGGTACATTCAGGTAAGCAAGAATTATATCTCCCGTATTTGACAGAATTGGTATAATTGGAAAATATGGTATACCATTACGCAATTTTACAACTGCTGGCTGTCAAGTGTAGTAAATGACTTAGTTCCCCATAACATTGAAATTTTCGATTGATTTTGGACGCAATGATTTTGGTCCCGATATTAAGACGCAATCCTGGCTTTACGATATCATGATTGTTAGCTGATATTTCAGGATTCCACGGTCATGTTATCCTGGTATTGAAAATGCTATGGTCTGTTGGTAGATTAAATGAATACTGACAATAGCCAGAGAATGCAAATAGATACACTGTACTTTGTAATCGTAATTAGGATAGCCAATGTGGTTCTATAAATAGCTGGAGAGAAATGCACAGGTTTTTTCCTGTGCATTTCTCTCCAACTGTACTTCCTAGTTACTGATTAGCACCCCCTATGTCTATGTGACATTTGTAGGTACACGAAGAGATTTACACACGGATTACATAATTGTGTGAATAGATGTTTTCTCTATGCCTACGCTGTACGATAGCTTATATATTCAATTAATTAGAAGGAGGTATCAAGCTTAGTGTAGAGAGCAGTCAGAAGATCAGAAGATATGCAGTCACCCAGCCCTGTGTTTACAGGCATTTCAGTGGTGTAATTATGAGTGGCATAATCCTGTTGTTCCCGTGGGACAAAAATATTGCAGTAATAATTATTTCATATTATTTAGCATACATATTTAAGAGTTTACCTAAAAAATCTTCTCAAAAACCGCGTAGCACGGAGTTTTGCCATTCAGAAAAATTTCCTATAGATTAGTCTACTTCATATTGGTTTGGGATATGATCATTTGAATATTAGGCGGTAATTTCTGTATTCTTTAATTACGATCTTCTGAGCTTTTCTAGCTCACTCAAGCGAATGGCTATTTTTCTTGGTGCTTTATATTTTCATCTCATTCCCCTTTTTATTCAATATTTAGATGAATGTTTATAAGGCCACATTGGTCTAGTTTTAAGTTTGAGTATTTTGAGGTTCTTTTGCTCTTTTGTTTTTAATATTTTTACTTTTTTGTATTTACTCTGCAAAAGCTGTTCTTTTCACATTTTCGATTCTATTTATTCACAGTATCTCAATTACTACATTCAAGTTGTCATTCTCAATTTTCTTCTTTCCTTCTTTTCACTCTTCCTATATTTTTATTTGATTTTTTTTATTTTCACTAGAATAAATCCAAAATTAAATCATGCCATACTAAATTTTTATTTCACACGTATTTTATAAAGATTGTTGTGGGTTCAGTTGGCAAATGTTGATATTATTGGATGAACTCGTGAAATATTCTACTTTTTAGGTGCCATGGGAACAATACTGCATTACTTCTTCCAAATGCCATCGCTGATTTATATTCTCCCGTCTTTTGTTTGATTACACCGATGATTAGCTTGAGAAGTGCTCTTGTAAATATCAGGATTGTTGCCAATAATTGGTTATTACACCACGAAGCGGCTAATAGTACCTTTACACTATGCGATTTGTTTGCCAACTTGTATGATCAGACTGTCGCCGCCAACAAATTCTTGCAACATCGGCTCAAACATCGCAAGAAAAATAGCAAGTTTGAAAGATCAAGCATGTTTGTAACTCCCAACTTGTTTGGGAAGATTTGTTGGAAGCTTCAGCCAATAAAAAGCTATGATTTAATAGGTCACTCTATTCGTTCCAGTAAAGTTTGACAGGTAGAAAATGGCGGATGAGAATAAAAAACATGATGTCACTTAGTATCTAGGAAACTGAGCTTTTGATAAGTAAGATCCGAGAATTTCCAATAATTTATGACAAGAATGATGTGAACTATAATAAGCATTCCAAAAGATTATGGCACTGCGACAGATTGCCAACATAAAGAGTAGATGGACCGGTATACTCCCGTAGTACAATGTTAGTGACATGTATTCTCATAATTCTGCCAGATATCGTAAATAATCATGTTTATCCATGAATTTGTCATTGACACTAAGTAATAGAAAAACAGTAATAAGATAATTAGGTGAAAGTAGTTATTTTTATATTAGTAAGACCTGGAAATAGACATCATTTACCTAGCTCTTAAGGTTAACTTAACCTAACCCTAAATAATTAGTAAGAATTAAGTAGTCAAGCACAGTACAACTCAGACACTACTACTTTCTAAACATGTCTCATTTCAAAGATATTTACAGAGTACACTGTTGTAACCACACTGTTGTAACCCAGACATCCTCAGGCTTACGATAACCATGACTGAATAAGCCCAGTTTGTCTCTGGGTGATTTTTGTTATCATACATTTCATAATACAATAATAACATGATAATCAGATACATTAAAAATGAGACAAAAGGAGTTATCTTTCAAGTTTGGATAGAAAAATTGAAGGTAGCATAACAATGTGATTAGGAATATAGGACAATGGTGAATCGAACAAAATATAACGAATTATAATATAAGTTACAAGTGCAAGGAAATTATATATAAAAAAGCTTTGCAAGCGCAACTTGTTATGTAGTATGTATGCAATGAATCGCGTTTGTATGATTTACATTCGGAGCTGCCTAGAAAAAAAAGAAAAAATTCTGCACTATTTCTCTGCATTAGTTATAAACAATATATATACAATATAAATGCATTCATTAATATTTAGTGCATAGGTAATAGTTACATATTCACTGCATTTACTTTGATTATTACACCTATGTACTTTGTGTTGGAAAGTGAACCACGTGAAGACTAAATGGAATGTACTACGGTCTATTTGAGGGAGAAAAAGAAAGTGGCAGACTCAGCTAAAAGCGGCGCTGGATTGGCCGATCTCTATGAGCCGTCTTGGGAGTGGTACCCGGCTCTCCACATATTTTTATATTTGCATAATGACTTTCGCAAAGGAACAAATAATCTTGTTCGTATTTTCTTAATTACCATAGCTCTTATTATGATTATTAATGAAAAACAATAAAATTTGATTAATGATGATGAGCTGAGGCTGATGATGTTTCCTCTTAAGCTTTGGCTACTTAGTAAAAACATATATAACATGATTGGTACAGTCCTAGAATGTAAGGTCTGTTTATTGGTCTCCCTCCAATGCTCTGCCACTGCCAGTCAAATGATCCATGTGGTTAGGTGAAGTACTCTGCCAGGCCATTTCGAACGATTTTAGCTAATGCTGGACTGTTCACCCTACTCATTGAATTCATTTCACTCAGTGGACATTGACCATCAACTCTCCATAATCCACTAACAAGCCAATGCTCGGCCATAGTTTCTGTTCGACCAGGGCAGATGTCCAGTAGCTATCATTAGCTCTCAGCAGATTTTGAAGGCACAAGGCTGCAAGTGTGATGAGCTCAACTTTCGCAGGTTCCAAGTTAATGGTGGTGTAAAAGACTTGAAACCTGTTGGTCAGTATGCCAAAAGCATTTTCAGAAATTCTCCAAGTACGAGAGCATTGGTAATTGAAGACTCGTGTTTTGATGGTCAGGTCGCGTTGGAGAAAAGGGCTTCATTTCAAGGGAGTCCGCCAATCCAGACTTGTGGAATACAGTGCTGTCATTGGTAGAGCCACTCGTACCTATATCTACAAAAAGAAATTTGTTGTCTGCATCAACCATTGCTAGAAGAATTACGCTGTAAAATTTTTTGTTATTAAAAAATTCAGTTACATTCTTCTTGGGTTGGGTTATGGCAATATGCTTGCCATCAATTGCCCCAACACATCTTGGCATATTGCATCGTGTTTGAAACTTTATTGCTTCCTCCTTCCACTTCTCCATAGTGTTGGGAACCTGAAATACAATAAGTTTTATAATTATAGAGCTTGAGTGAAAGCACTGGAGAACTAGACGGAACACAGGAGTATCTGGTTGATGACTCCATGCTGCTCCCAGTGGATCTTAACGCGGAGCTTAACAAAGACGCACTGGAAAATTGACAAAGTGACGTTGACAGTCTACTCTAGTCTTTGTCTGCCCAAAAGTCCTTAAATAGTACTAATGAAGAAAAAATACCAGCGATCATCCTACCATATAAAAAAACAGCTAAGAGCGATCAAACATTGTTAAATCTCTAGAAGTTATGACAAGAATCCAAAAAACATTAAAGAACCAAAAGAGAATCGTGATAGAAAAAGAAATAGCTCCGAGACTAAGAATAAAGTAGAAGGTTTGATGACTTATATCAGCCAAGAATTAAAAGAGTTGGATGATCAGGAGATATTGGACGAGACAATTAATGAAATCATAATGTCTGTTCAAGATGCCTAAAACAGGAAACGAGCTAAATATACTACAGAACAGGGCTACTAAGATCTGTGATAATCAAAGTTGTTTTAGTTTCATATTTTTATTTTTTTTGATCAATTTCTAGTCAATAATTAATATTTGAAATCCGTGAATGATTTTCTATAATATGTTTTATCGCTTTTCACACTTCATATTTTCATTATTTTCATTTGTTGTATGTATGGACCACCAATGTCTGTTTGAATTCAATACCTCGATGGTGGGATATGAAAGAGAATTCATACAATTTCCACATCATCAAATGCAATGTACGTATAATATTACATTTTATGTTGGTAGGTATGCACTATGGACTGAGTTTACAGTAAAGAAATCAATGTCTTTGCTTATGAACGCTACCAAGTATATTAGATGACATCATTGTTACCTGAAGGACTTTATCTTTGAGAGAGTGGTATACTGCATGACATGTTTCAGGGATGATCTGACTGAGTGCACTAAGATAGATTTTGTAGTTTGCGCTTAAGTCAGTGTATGCCATTCCTGCAAAAGAAATGAAAAAGTAAAGTCTGATACCGATACCAACTAATACTGTGTATCTAGTTATCTGCCAATTCCCGATGCTTTTAGTGACAATATCTAATGACATCTAATAAATATTTAAAGTATACCTGCCCATTACTGTAGTTGGTATTATACTGTAGATTTAAGACATTTGCATTGTTGTTAGCCACTATCAATCACATGAAAAGAAAACAAAGTGTGAATATATTCAGTCATCTGCACTAAATATTGGCTCGCATAAATTTCTCTGTACATGCTTGATATAGGATAACCTGAGCCAAGAAAGCGGAGAGTAACAGTTAGATGCTACGTTGGTGTTATTGCTTCTCTTAGCTGTATATCCTGTAAAAAATGCCTTTGATTGGATAGTAGCTATTTTGCGATTTTAATCTAATGATTTTTTCACTCATTTCCACATATAGCATAAACTGAAATGCGTTGTACAACACTCAATGACTAGATTAGCGATCGATCTGTCATTGGTTAATAAAGAAATGGATCACTGTTATTTTGACCGTTACACCAACAGTTGACAAGTAGTTACGATACGTTGTATATTTGGAATAAAATAGAAAATTAACTAATAATTGTTTAAAGTCTATGAACTATCTACCGGTAACCTTTCTTGTGATGAATCCTTCTTCGAATCGGAGGATATACCGTTGAAATGCTCGCAGACTGCATACTATTTTGGTTTTAGAAATGGATTACTAGAAATAAATAGAGAATGAGATTTGGAAGTACAGAGAGAATAATATTTATAAGAACATGATTATTCTACTCAATCCTTTTAGTACACCGAATCACAATGTACTAGATTTGCACCAATGATTTCTGAACTGAGAAATGTGAATGAAATTCTTGTATACTCTCGTAGTCATTATTCACATATCTTTTAATGTGTGTGTCTTTTTGTCCAATATAGCATTTGTATTGATCAATGTACTCACTTTGTGGAAGGTTCCAAACTCATTTTATTACAAGAAAGGAAGGTAGCTCTTCTGTATTATTATACAGTTACTACTTTGTACCACATTAAATTCATTGTCTGATCAATTATTCAGCTCATCTGAGTGATGCTCACTCTAGATGTAAGTTAACACAATGTTAATGGGGTAGCTTTTGTGATATAGTAATGCGCAAAAAACTTTGCCTATAGTGGGACACGAACCCATAACCCGCCAGATAACCAGTCTGGGACTCTACTAACTAAGTTGGTGTATTTAAGACTTGGAAAAATATGCGTATTTTTTGAACGTGGGCTAAATAACATAATGTGAAGAAAGTAAGGTTTTTACTGTACCTCTCTATCCTATAAGTTAACAAATTGAAATTTGACAAGTTACTGTATTTGTAAATTCAACCAGTAGATAAGCACTTCTCCCTCACTCTCTCACCTTTTGAGCCCCAATGTGATCTGCATAAAATTTGGGAGTCAATGGCGATGATCACTATCTTCTGCGGAACGTACATTCAGTGCTGACGTCGACTAAAAACCTGCATTTGATCAACCCATTGATGCCAGTCGTCTAACTGACCGTGCACTATTTCACATTCATATAAAATAATCACAAAACATTCACATTGACATCCATAGCATTATCAAAAATATTGGTCTCAACCGGACACTGATGTATTGCTCTTGCCTTCTACGCAATCCATGAAACCGAGGAAATGAGCCAAAGTGTCGACCACTCAATACTAAGCCAATCGCTCTAGTGTCTGGCACCCATTTATATTCCAAATACATGCTATCAATTTTATTGCCAAATAAATATATTTTGCATGCGTGAAATATCAGTTCATTTTATTGTACGCTGATTTATCAACGACCTGAGCTAATGAATACATATGTAGGATCTCTATCTGCTTTGCTTTGGGTTTCTCTTTTGCAGCTGACCAACAATTGTGAACTCAGTGAGCCATTTTGGTGATAGTTGCAAATTGTATTTGTATTCATCATTGATGTGCGATCCCAATAAGACCCAGTTGAGACCATAGAGATATCATCCCCCACTTCTTAGAATTTTGTGGGATAGTCTTATCTGTATGTTTGTTTTTTACAGAATGTTGCAACTTTGATGCCATAGCTTGGAGACTTCTGCTTCATATTTACAGTTTATTACAGCTCTAATGCATAATTGTGTTTTTTTTATTCCTAATGTTTATGTTTGATTCTACTCAATGGGCCCAAAATATACTGAAAAAAAACAAACGCAACATGGTTATTTACTAACATTATTTATCTCAATATGACCAACATTACAATGGCTGATACTTCGTGAATAGAAATGTCACAGGTTTCCCTTGTTCAGTAGCGAGTGTGACCTCCTCGGGCATTCAGTACAGCCTGGCATCGACGTCCCATCGACTGCACAAGGGTCGGCAGGATGTCTTGGGGGATGGCGTTCCATTCTACTTGAAGAGCCTCCAGAAGTTGGGGAAACATTTGCGGGGAAATCACCTGGTGATGGACGCGTCAAACAAGTTCGACCCACAGATGTTCGATGGGATTCAGGTCCGGCGATGTCGAGGGCCACGGTAAGACATCCGCGTCATTATCAGCGAGGAAAGTTGTTGTCAGTCGAGCACTATGAGGGCGGGCATTGTCATGTTGAAAGATGGTGTGCATCCGATTGTCAATGAACTGAATCAGGTGCAGGCGCAGTATTTCATCACAGTATCGTTGAGCTGTTAAATTACCCTCTACATGGACTGGTTGAGTCCGCCCATAGTCCGATATGGCGCCCCAAACCATGACACTCCAGCCACCAAATCGGTCAACCTCTCTCACACAGGCATCAGCTAACCGTTCTCCTCGGCGTCAGTATACTCTATGGCGACTGTCGGCTCGTCGTAACAAATACCGTGACTCATCGCTGATAATGACACGTCGCCACCGTGCCTGCGTCCACACACGATGAGTTCTACACCAGTCAATTCGTGCTTGGCGCTCTATGTGGCTTGAGAATCATTCCACGATGAGGACGTCTCGCACCCAAGTCAGCATCGCGGAGGCGGCTGTGAATTGTTTGTGCTGTAACCTGGACTTCTGGGTGTAACTCAGCCGCTGCTCAAGTTGCAGTGGTGAATCTGTCCCGGAGATGGCGTAAGGTGATGAATCTGTCCTGGGGGGCTCGTAACGTCACATGTGGTCTGCCGGTCCGTGGACGATCATCCACTGTTCCATTCTGTTGGTATCGCTACCAGAGACGACTGATGGTGCACCGATGCGCATGGAAATGTACGGCCACATCATGCTGCGATTCACCAGCCACTAAACGCCCTATGGCATTATTGTGTTGAGCTGTATTGAGCCTAGCCATGAGTTTCGACTTTCGTGGATTTTCTAAAACAGTGACTGGCGCGTTGTGAGATATTCAGTTTAATACACTGAAGTCGGCTTGGCATGTTTAGTAACGATTTTTTCTCAATTTGTCATTTGTAATCGTATGGGAACAATAAACAAAATGTCACGTGACTTGGATTTGCCAGCATACAAACAGTGCCTGCGTTACACGTTAGCAGCAAAATCTATAGCTGGAAGCATACTAGTTGGTTATAAAACTATATTTTAGTTACTATATAAATATATGTTTAGAACGATGAAATTTCACATGTTGTGTTTCTTTTTTTTGTTCAGTATGTATATATCATATATATATATATATATATAGGTATCATTGTACATAATTTACAATTCAGCATGTAGCACGTAATTTTAAATTGCTAATCATTTTGAGCCATTGTATTGCAACTAGTTTGGCAGTATGTCTTCTAAGAGTGTCAAAAATCATGTTTCTGTTCTAGTAAAGAGCCGCATTGTTGGTCTTTATCAAGGAGGAAAGTCCTATCCTGTTATTCAAAAGCTTCTGAAGTCTCAGAATATCAATGTTCCCGCGTCAAAAAGTCGGAGAATCGCTCGTACATTCCAAGTTTCAGGATGGATAGCTCAAAAACGTGGCTGTGATTGTGATGACACGAGATTAAAATTGAGCACCCTCAAGCGTCGGAAAATGACAGCACTGTCTTAAGAGGATAGAAATTCTCTGCTGACAAGAGGATTTTTGAGGAAGACAGTATCAAGAAGGCATAGAGAAGTTAATATTACTTTATGTCAAGGTGTGTGAAAAAACCATTATTGTCCCACATCTGTCTGCAGAAATTGTCTGCAAATGAGGTTTAAGGAACCATAACAGAGGTTAGGTGCATTTTAAAGTGAGGATCGATCCGATGTCAGCCAAAATGGATTTTAATGATCTCAGCTCTCTTTCAATAATCAACAGGGGAAGCAGTTAGGCGAGTGGTAGGAACACCGGACTCGTAACCGAAAGGTTGCGGGTTCGAAACTTCCCACCAGTCGACTTTTCTGCGGTG
>WURV02200241.1:0-11691 GCA_011762755.2 Epimenia babai
CTATTCCCCTCTCCTAGTCCCTTCTCCAACTCCCTTCTCCATCTTACTCTCTCCCTCCCTCACCTCCCTCTTCTTTATTTAGCGTACACATAGTGGAATGACTATGCCAAGTGTACTGCCGAGTATTCCTAGGTGCTAGCAGTTCATAAATGATCGATTCATGTACTAGTCAAGCTCAGTTTCGTTAACAACACTTACAATGTCAATGCAGTAACAACTACGCCTAGTGGGCACCTTTCATTATGATAACAATAATAATACTTAGGTTTTACTTCAGAACTAATAATGCTACTAAACTTTTTGTCAACATTTCAACATTTTTTAATCGGCTAATTTCAGGCTCAGTGTGCATCCTATACAAGAAATGAACAAAAGATACTCGATTTCTTGCAAAAACAGGTGAGTGTATACAAAATTCATTTATACTTACCTTTGTATTTGACATAAAAACGCTAAATATCAATATTATAGTAGTCTATGAGGATTAGTAACAGGTTCTATGATCTTTTCCTTGGGGATTGCCAATTAATAGACTTGTCTCATTTGCTTGCTCGTTCACTGCCTTGGATGTGGTTGCTTTACATAAGAACCATTTGTGTCATTGTGTCATTTTATATTCCTCTTGGGGAAACTGCCAGAGTCTTCATGCGCAATAAATGTATCATAAAATAGTGAGTTTCAGTGCCGCTCTCTGTGCCGTGTTCCGCGCCATGCTTCATCTCTGCGGTTCCATCATAAATTGTCACTGCATACGATCACGTAGTTATGCGTTTTATGGCGATACTTTATACTCTCCCGACATTCTTCATTTGTGACTAGAATTGATCGAGTTTACACGATTGATGGGTTTGATGCAACCGCATACTGACGTGAAATGACAGATTATGGTTTCGTGCGAAGATAAATACTTCTTCGTAAACTTTCGTCGTAGTGACTCGAAATATTTTCTCACTCTTAGTGCAGCTTATAATGCAATGCTACGTTTTTTCATTAAGTAATCGCTGGATTGATATCATTTCGTTTGCATGAGCTAATTAAAGTAAGAAAGCTATTAATGGTAATAAATACGGTCCTAACGATCATCATCAAACAGTTCTACACTAACGTTATATTAACAAAAATAAATCAAAGTAAAAGTACTTGTGGCCTATTTTTAAAATTTAAATAAAAAACAAATATATTAAAAAGCATTACATCTGCCATCGGAGTCCAGGCTAACTTTCACTGCATTAACAGTCAGGTCATAATTGATTATACGCGGGTCATTTGAAAACTTCAATAGCTGACCATGAAATACCCAAGCTACAAGAATAAAATGTTGGACAGAATAAGCTCAATCCTTTGGATGAATAGTGGTATGCTTTTGACAAACGTTGCCACCTTTAGGTAACTTTTTGTTGTAATAGAGCAAAATGGACATAATTTGTCATTGTGGTGTCAAGTATTTGAATATGTAGGGTTTACCCCCAAAAGATATCCATACTGATATGGTGGTTACACTGGGGGATGATGTTCCAAAATACCAAAGTGGGTCGCTGAGTTTAAGAGAGGCACGGAGAGTCTTGAAGATGAGCCAAAGTCTGAGAGGCCATTCATGTCAGGAAGCGAAGAAAACATTGAGCGCTTGCTGAGGGTAGTGATGGTTCATAAACGAATTACGAATTACTCTCATTCAGATAGCTACTGAGGTGGGCATATTTGAGGGGCGAGTTCATAACATTCTGTAGAAAACTGGAGATGTCAAAGGTTTGTGCTCGATGGATTCCAAGACTTCTCACACCTGAACAAAAGCACACCAGACTGATCATGTCGACTAGTCATACTAACTTGGAATGCTCAAAATACCATTTTGAACCATGGACCAAACACCAGTCAATGCAGTGGAAACATACCTCTTTGCTCCCTTCCCAGGAAGGCCAAGATGGTCTCTGCTGCTGGCAAGGTGATGGCATCAGTCTTCTGGGATGCCAAGGGTATTATCTACACTGAAAAATTTGACATTGAGTAAGGTGCATGAAGCCATTAAGACAAGACAACATGGAAAATTGACAAAAGTGGTCTTGTATCACCATGACCCTCAGCCTACAAGTGGGTTGTTTCAATGGCCGCCCTGCACAACTGTGGTGGATTCGAACTTATTGTCTACCTCCGTATTCACCCGATTTGGCTCATTCAGACCCTGATCTGTTTTCAAACCTCAAAAAACACATTGCTGGCAAAAATATTGAACAGATGATGACGTCATATGTGCCATAAAGCAGTTTTTCAATGATCAAGACAAAGACTTATACAGTACGGGTATCCAAGCTCTCCAACATCAATTGAGTAAGTGTGTGAAACTCAAAGGGGACTATTAAAAAATAGACTACAAATAATTGCATTCATAAAAGGCATCTTGATTGACCTATGAACTTTTCGAGTGACCCTCGTAGGTTTCAGTGAGTGTATTTTGCTCATTCTAATAATTACTAATGTAAAGGGCAAGCATGAAAAGAGTGCAATATCTGAACATGAATTGTTATAATGTGTATAGCCCAAAATTTTGGCTGTAGCGCATTCTGGGCAGACAGTTGACGTTTGGCCATTCTGGTCACAACGGAATTCGCTTAATCTGCTATACTTGATGTATTCAGCTGTTGAGATAGTGGGAATGTAAGCCGCACCGTGCGTCAGCATCCAGAACACAACTTTATTAGAAATAATATCTCTTTAGTAATCCAGCCGCATGGATGACCCAGACTGTACGGGCCAACGGGAGTTTCACGACATTTTTTGCCAGGAAAAACTCCACGATTGATGTTTGCCGTAGTGGGAATTGAACCCACTACTGCAGTTCCCCCATACGAGTCAATTGTGGCGTCCACCTGCCCTCTGCATTTCATCAATACAGGAATTCATGGCATTAATGAGTAGCGAGTCAATTTCAGCTACAATCTAATTGATTTGTCGCACATAATATCTGGTGGCTCGATTATTCATTACTTGTCGGCCCAATGTACCCAATTAGTCCAGTCACACAGTATTGCTTTTATGGCAATATCACTCCTGGGCGCAATTTATCTGTTTATTGTACTATCAAGCTGTATACGTAAATGAAACACTGTTTCTATGCAACAGCAGTGGTGCAGTGCATAGAACTGCGGCTTTTTTTTTCGAGCGGGTCCTACTTCGAATCCACAATCATCCACAGGATTTTTCCTTCACGCTTTCACTTGATAAATTAGCCAAAAATTTCGCATGAGTCAGTTGCTGTAATTTTCATGGATCATGAATATTGTAATATGACAGTAAAAGTAAACCTTATGTCTTATGTTTTATATGTTTAGATTTTTAAGGGGATTATGTTGACGCTATGTTTATGTTCTGTATTCATTTTAATGATGATGTTGTTTACCATGCCATTAGTTCATACAGTGAGATGGCAATGATTTCTCATATTATCTTAATTCAGGTATGTTAGAGAGAAGATCCTCATACCTATACACATTTCATACATAATCTGCATCAAGAACTGTTTTGCTCGACACACAATATAAGTATAATTCCTCTGGACCCATAACCCCTGTTTTCAGTCACTTCAAGATACTGTGTGTAGTGTAGTAAACAACTTTGTCTGTGCCACAGCTTAGTCCTTGTATACAATTTTCTCTCCTTCGCTTTTCCATATACACCTCCATTATACATGGATGTACATTCTCGACATTCGATTTAATGACCTAGTTATACACACGTGAAATTTCAATTTTACCATCCGCACACGGAGCGGTCTCGTTATTTCCCGCAATCTTCGTCGCCACTAGCGGATGAACCTAATTGTATATAATTTTGAACCCCCTCGTGAGTTGCGGCTATGATGATTACGGCATGCGTTGCGTGGTATTGAAGCATTCATTGGACGCTTTTCTGAATTCTTCGTTAGAAATTCAGGCATTGATTCCCTCGCTGAAGCCATGTTCGTACGATAACATAGTCTCTTCAGATTCACTTGAAAGGTTTATATGGTCTACTTTTTTATCATATCGAACAATGACAATGTTATTGCATGGGACTAAAATAGAGAGTTCGTACGATCTCGTTTAATGGGCTAATCATAGGCTCGTCACACGACTGATTACATTATTCCATGATGTTTTTAATGTAAACAAGTTTCCAGTAGTTATAGATCTGAGTAACATTGGTTGTCAATTCTGTCAAGATATTTATCAATATTCTGCGCTTCCAGCATGCTTTCATTCTGTTGGTTTTTTTTTTGAAAGTAGGTGTATATATGTATGTAAGATTAGGCTAATATTAACCCGTCGTTAAAGCCATCATTGGCCTTACAAAAAGCTCCTAAGTATGCTGTGGGTAAAACGAATTAGCATATTTATTATTGTTGGTGAAAACACTGGAGTCTGGGCAGACAGCTTCAATACAAGCCACTGGTTCTAAACATCTGACAGACGGTGAGTCTGGGCCGACATCTTCAATACAAGCCACTGGTTCCAAACATCTGACAGATGGTGAATCTGGGCCGAAATCTTCAATACAAGCCACTGGTTCCAAACATCTGACAGACAGTGAGTCTGGGCCGAAATCTTCAATACAAGCTACTGGTTCCAAACATCTGACAGACAGTGAATCTGGGCCGAAATCTTCAATACAAGCCACTGGTTCCAAACATCTGACAGACGGTGAGTCTGGGCAGACATCTTCAATACAAGCCACTGGTTCCAAACATCTGACAGACAGTGAGTCTGGGCCGAAATCTTCAATACAAGCCACTGGTTCTAAACATCTGACAGACAGTGAGTCTGGGCAGACATCTTTGATACAAGCCACTGGTCACCCAATATGCTAAATCTGTGATTGGGGATTATTATAAGAACCCTTGAATCAAACGGACTGCCATAAACGGTTCCAACAGCACACCTCATACAGACAGTCCATTGATAGACTTAACCAACATGCACCCTATAATTCTTCATCGACCTTGCTAAATTATATATATTTTCTGGTTTTCCATGGGTCACCGATGCTCTACCACCCCTTCCTCACGAGAAACTCAGTCGCTTATCTGTGCATTAGCTTCATGCATCTAACCTCCTGCCACAAGAATTTCGCAACAATACATTCTCCACCGCAATAATAATATAATTAATAGTCTTTCATAACATTGTTATTTCATAACATAGTGTTTAAAAATGACACAATGATATTATTGATTGTTATCTATCAGATTCTGCTTTGTGCTTCGATGATTTATGAGAATTCAATCTTTGTAGCCATTACTGATAACATATTATAGTTAGATATAGCTAACAACTCAATATCATATTCAAGGCTCATTGTTTAAAACTGGCCCATCAACATAACGAGAGACTGTGGATTATTTATGTTATGAGGACCTCTATTGAAGTGGCCCATCTGTAGAACATTTCAACTGGCATATTCTAGTGGCATATCTTTGTTATTAGACCTTTTGCTTTGTTATTAGATTATTTGCCTTCATATGAGAATACAGTAATGACAATAACGGTGATGTAACTAAAGAATTGTTTAATTCGACTAATTTATACAATACCTTATAATGAGCCACACGTGGTGGTATCTAAAGACATGATTGATTTTCACTCAATTTGAGAACAGAATAATTAATGAGTACGATATAGACCGATTACCAAGCTAATCGTTGTCCATTATGAGAAGCTTTCTATTCTAGATGATCACGAAAGGCTACAGAGGCGCTGAGCTACCATAACTGCGTGTATGATGTGCAAAAACACCACTGTTAGTAAAGTAAATTGAAGCTAGCAGCGGCAATTATGTGATTCTTGCATGCATCAGAAGATGACAGATTTAGCTGGATTAATGCCCAAAGATCAAAGCATCAGTCCTGTTCAGTAATGGTGTCTTAATTACCTGAAAATGTCAGAAAAATTACATGGCTTCTATAGTTTATTGTATTGGGACGAAATCAGCAGAAGATTTCTAGTGGAAAGATGCAGCGTAGCGAAGTGTACATGATGTATAAAAGTGCAAACTTTTGCTGTTTGCAATTGCTGTTTTATGATTTTTGCATGCATCATCACCGATTCATCCTACTCATAAAATTAGTGATAAGTATTTTACTCCTCATCGTATTAATGCAAAAATCATGTACATAATGCATGTTATTCTTCCATGACTATTGTCCCTTATTACTATTATAACGCATAACTCACTCGCCATAAAGCCACACCCATGAATTTTATCAGTGCAGCCAGTGCATTCGACATGCTTGTAATAGGCATCGCAGTAATTTGCCCGTGTCATGATTAGAATCTGCCGCATTCATTATTAAATGAATAATTTAAATGCGCATCGTTGCACGTTTTTCGGATCCATAGATTCCGAGCCTCGGAGGACAGGCGACATTCGCGATAAGTTCGCGCTAGTGATAATGATGTTTTAGAAGTGATTCAACCCCACTGCCATGATTCGATGTAACAGAATGGATTAGACATCAAAGCATTGTCACTGGCAATCGTACTAGCCTATTAAATCTTGTCTCACCTCACTAAATTATGCTAAATTAATTATATCTCATGTGGCCACAGATTGCCCATGACAAGCTGCGTTGTCGATAGCAGTTTTTCATCAGCAGTATAGTAAAACGTATTACAGAGCGGCCATCCTCGACACGCCGGAAATCAATCCCAGATTCCCAGATAACTGCATTAGTTATTTCATGCTATAAATGGTATTTTAGATGATTGTTAACTATTTTCTTTATCCGTGATCTTACTGTGTATGTCTATTTTATTTTCGAGTCATTTAGGGTAGACCGAGTTTGACTTTGAACTGTATCCCCGGTATCCCTTGTATTTCCTGTCATTCATAGTTATCGTAAATTTGTAAAGTGTCTTTAATAGCCATGTGTAAGAAGGGCACTTATAAAGCAATAGAATTCAATTTAATTTTATTTCATTTAACTGTTGTGTTAGGCTATGATTTAACTTGTATATACTTTTTATTATGTTATACAATATAATTAGTTATTACACGAAATGTATATAGGCGCTTTAGAGATATACTAGTTATTAGGGCGCCTCCAAAACAAATGGATTATTATTATCCATACAGGATGGGTCATGCAACGGTTTACAACACTACGCTGCCCTGGGCCGCGACCAGGGTGGGGCAGAATCCGTCAACCTTGCCCCGTTTTCTGTTCCGAATGATGTTTACAGCGACATTGCGGAATTAGTGAGTGTTGACTCATAAATTAGTGAGTGTTCTACACTGATGACTCATGAATTAGTGAGTGTCCTACACCATTGAAGCATAAACTAGTGAGTGTTCTACACTAATGACTCATGAATTAGTGAGTGTTCTACACCATTGATGCATAAACTAGTGAGTGTTCTACACTAATGACTCATGAATTAGTGAGTGTCCTACACCGATAACCCATAAACTAGTGAGTGTTCTACACCGATGACCCATAAATTAGTGAGTGTTCTATGCTGACGACTCTACTAACACTAATTTCAGTTACTATTTATATTCTACCCCATAATATTCCATATATCGTGAAAAGGCCAGTAAAAAATTATTGCAATTTCCCTCGGGACGGATAAGTTTGTCAGGGCCATTGCTTCGGGGGTCAGAAGCGCTGCTTTACAGGCGAGAAGCTGCAAATTCAAATCTGCAGCTTCCGTGCATTTTTTCTCGTGCTTTCTCAAAAAATGAGCAACATTTTGATGCTTGGTTATAGACAGTGATTCATATTGGATGGGTTTACGTAAATTCCTCAAGCCTATATTGCGACAATTACTTTTATAAATGTGACTGAGATTTGTATCATTAATAAACTAGCACTAAAATCTCGTCTTCCTTTTTTACGGGTGTACATGGTTTGAAATTTTCAAGTATTTGTAACATTAATAAAGGAGCGCTAAAATCTCCCCTTTCCTTTTTCAACAGATGTGTATGGTTGAAAATTATTAAGTATTTGTATCATTAATTAAGGAGCACTAAAATCGCACCTTTCCTTTTTTTACGAGTGTGCATGGTTGGAAATTTTCAAGTATTTTATTAATCGGAGATCTTTGTGTGGAAAAATTCCCGCAGTAATGTTAGATCAGTGAGACGAGTGTAAAATGCAGGGACTGCCATCAGATATTATGGCATAACAATCCAACCACTATCTTAATACACGGGCTGTATCTCTTATAGTTATTCTCTAAATAGGCAGTAAATGAACAGGTGTCCGTGCTACTTGTAATTGTATTACCGTTCGTTGCTCTCGCATGTTCACTAATTTGCACGGCAACTGACGGCGTTGAATGCAGGTCGAGAGAGAGCGCGCGTTAGACGCGGCGTGTGGCCTCGATGTCGCCCAAGCTCTCGAAGGTTTCATCAGACGAAAGGTCAGGGTTGTCCTCTTTTTGCTAGTCGTGCAGGTTTATCAAATGATGGCATTTCGACATGAAATTTTGCGGAAATCTCACCATCTTAGGTTGCTTCTATATGCGATGGTAGTGTATCGGTGTAGTGTGTTTAGTGTATCGGCGTAGTGCGTCATTGTAGGTACTCAGATAGTGTCAGTGCCGATGTCTCAGTATGTATATGTTAGTGTGCGAGGAGAGTGATCTACGGGTATAAACTGCTATCATTGTTGCGATAATCATTAGTTAAATTTCGCCCCGCGTTTTGTTGACTCTCTCATCGATCTCGGCCTAATGACAGGTGATAAAGCAGACGATAATGACGACCGTGTACGGAGTGACGCGCTACGGGGCCAAGCACCAGATCCTGCGTCAGCTGCGTGATATCGACGACTTCCCGCACGAATACGACGTGGCGGCGAGCGTCTACATCGCCGCCAAGACTTTCTACTGTCTCCAGGAGAAGTTCACGGCCACCAAAGCGATTCAGGTCAGTCACAAGGAATTCTTGCATCTAGGTAAACATTAACCACGGTTTTTGCCACTACGGCCGTCGCGGTCGCTCTCGAAACCCCGCCGCATCCTGGTACAAATTTTCCGTTGTTATTTATGGAACCAATGTCATCCAGGTTAGCCCGAACTTGCATTACTGGAGGTGTAACATTTATTTATGGAACCAAAGTCATCCAGGTTAGCCCGAACTTGCATTACTGGAGGTGTAACATTTATTTATGGAACCAATGTCATCCAGGTTAGCCTGAACTTGCATTACTGGAGGTGTAACATTTATTTATGGAACCAAAGTCATCCAGGTTAGCCCATACGTGCGTTACTGAAGATGTAACATTTCCTATTTAAACCTAATTATTGTAAACCTCCTGTTTACCGGGCCTTCTTTGTCTTATGATGTCTCTATCAGCTTGGGTTTTATTGCGGCCTCTCGTTCACATGAGACCTTGTTATACGAGTCTCCATCAGCTGTATAAGTTTTTTTTCTTGGCATTATTCACCAATTATTCAGAGAACCACATCGTCTACCCTATTTTCCATTGTCGTATGAGGTCACTTTTGACCTTCATTTTTAGTAATATCTGCCTCTTCGGGTTTTTTCTGCCGGCTTCATGCATCGTTGAAGCCTTTTGCTGCATTAGGGCTTAATTATTTTTCGCAAACAACGACATTTCGCCGTGTTATCTCCCCTCTGGCAGGACTGGTTCACAACGTGCTCATACCTCATCTCTCAACGCCTTGAGCAGCCCATGCAGTGGGTCACCCCTCTTGGCTTCCCCATCGTCCAGCCGTACCACAAGACCGTCACGACGACTAGAGGCGGCGTGCTCACCACCAACACCTACGACATGTTTCAGTGAGAATTTGCTTCCACTTCTGTTTGTTTTTTAAATACGGACAAATACAGAATAGGGATAACATAATAAGTATAACCAAATAATTCACCATCTCAGTAATAAATGAAATTACTTACAATATCACATTAGATAAAGAGCATCGTATGAAATGCATGTGAAGAAACAGTACAAAGACACAAGGTGGTAAGTGGTAATGCATTAAGTGGTGCCACATTAAACGGCGCCACAATGAGCAGTGTTACTTTAAATGGTGTCGCCTTCAATGGTGTTTTATTAAACAGTATTACATTACACGGTATTACATCAAATCATGTCAGATGAAACAGTGTTACAATAAAGAGTATTACATTAAGTGGTGCCACATAGAGAGTATCAAAATCAAAAACAGTATTACATAAAGCAAAGTCACATTAAAAGCTGTTCAAGTTAAATAATTAATTTCATGGCATTAGTACGGCATATTAAATGGCGTTATGTTGATATTGTTTTTCACTAATATTGTTTTTCACTATATTTCCCAAGCTTTAGTTATAAATTCATGTATATCTTAAAGCTAAGAGTACTGTCAGGTGTGAATTTAATTCGAGATTCATTGATTTTTACGTCGCAGCGTCACGCTGAGGTTCCCCCCCTCGATTGCGAGGCGAATATCTTATAAAAATATCGATCTGTTCAAAACTTTAGGCCTGCTTCAAGGATATCTTGATTAGGAAATTACCAGATTGTCGATGATAGCATGCAACACGAAGATGTGGCAGAGTTGTATTACGACGACCTTTCGTTACACTTAGGCTAAAGAAATTTTGCAGCGTATTTTCTACTCGCGGTTATATTTTATCCGCCGAGCCGAAAGTAAATGTATTGCGGATTTCTTAGTTAGCTACAACAAATTACCTCTTGGTTGCGAAAAATATTATCTATGAAATACCACTCTTAGTCTTGATTAGAAACCAAGATAACATGACATTTGAATGCAGCTGTAGCGAAGGAAACAGATTTTTAGAACTATCTAGGAAATTTCAGCTGTTTACTTATACTCGCAGTCCACGGACGTGAACTGGAAAATATTAAATCATTGAAATACATAAAACATTCAGCAATGCAAAATGTAATATTTCAAAATCCCAGACTTATCTCCCCTTGACCCTTGCTATGGGGCCTTAGACTGTAGACTATACTAGCCTATGGGACAATCTGTCTATGAATATGGGCATACTTCATCTGGTACAATTGTCATTTAGTGTATAAGGTATTAGCGTACTATTTCACATAGGATTATTCAAATTACATGAATAGTTTACCATATATGGCTAAGGAAAGGGAGATAAACGAGATTTTTTGTACTTTCCACGGTGTGATGTTACTGGGAATAAACTGGACTTATAGATGTACAAAATGTTTTTATATTAACTCTTATTACAGAAAACCGAACTCTATGAAACAGAAAAATGCCTTCCCTCCCAACTACATCCACTCACTCGACTCCACCCACATGATGCTCACAGCCCTGCACTGTCTCAGGTATGGTTCTGGGTCATTTTTACTTCCGTTTGTATTTGCTCATTTACCAGTGTTAGAATTTCACAAGTGCTTCATTATGGCGAATTCATCCGTAGTAATCATGACAAAGTATCCTGCATGAGGATAAGGTTTAAAACAATAGGTACTATTGATTTGTAGTGTAATGTGATTTGATCTGTAGGGTGATTCGATTTCTAGTTTATTTTGATTTGATTTGTAGTGTAATTTGATTTGATTTGTTGTGTATTTTGATTTGATTTTGAGTCTGATTTAATTTTTAATGTAATTTAGTATGATTTGTAGTGTAATTTGATTTGATATACAGTCAAACCTCTATTAAGCGGCCACTCACGGGAATCACGAAAAAGTGGCCGTTAAGACAGGTGGCCGTT
>WURV02200252.1:0-11691 GCA_011762755.2 Epimenia babai
TATCTGTCCAACACTGTGGTAACACACTGCAGTTTCATGTCATGCTAATGGTAGGCAACGAATGATTATTTTAACGAGCGTTTAGCGAATATCTCAATAAAAATTTAAATCGTTTTGTACATTCACTAACATTGTATTGGTGGTATTAAACAAATTCATGGTCGAGGTTGTATCAACAGTATTAGCATCCGGTGATTATATAAATTACTGCCATATTATTTACTGCCATAATTTTGTCTGCAATTATTACTGCCATATCCTTTATTGCCACATTATTTACTCCCGCATTCTTTTTTGCCACATCATTTACTGCTACATTATTTACTGCCACGTTATTTACTGCCACGTTATTTAGTGCCACGTTATTTACTGCTACATTATTTACTGCCACGTTATTTAGTGCCACGTTATTTACTGCCACGTTATTTACTGCCACATCTAAGTTCTATAATTACAGGTATTAATTAAATATATTTGATAGAAAATTGTTACATTATTCCATTCTCTTCATCAATAACATTTGTCTTTTAACACAAAAGTCTTAATAACTCGCAGTCTATGTATCTCCTGCCATACATAAATTCTCCTGCCATTTATATACTATGCTGCCATGTATATACTCTCCTATGTATATACCGACGCGTGTTTACTGCCATATATCTACTGTCGCATATTTAGTATTATTTTCTGCTTCCTGTTACTGCCATGTATCCAGTGCGTATATACTGCTGTGTATTTCCTGCCACGTATTTACTGCTGCTTATCACTGTAACACTGACTCTACTGACAATTGGAGGGTCAGAAGCAAAAGGTACACAAGCCCATGAAACATACTTTTCGATCAAATAAGTTTGCATTATTGCACTGTATTTCACTAATTCAATAATATTGTCCGTTAACTATATAATATCTGCTGTTCCTGGGTATTACAGCAATATTTTGATAAAATCCTATTTAGTTTGCTATTTTACAAACATTTTTAATTGTTTTTTCAAAGTAAAAGCTACTTAGTCCATATAATGTGCGGATGTATAGTTTTGTCATAGTCACCATAGCAAAGTACGAATAAAAAACATCACTGTCATGCATATAAAATATTTTCAGTTCACATAATGTAACAATACAAGGTTTGATCAATGTATTGATTCAATCGTAGAGATATTGATAGCTATCGTTGTCCATCCTCGCCGTTATCAGCAGTCATGCCATCGCGATGTAATTCACGGAAGAACGTAGCATGCTCTTCTCGCAACTCGATCGCAGTTTTGATTATATTTTCACTGTAATCATGAGGTACATTAGCTACCTGATTCCCTTTGTATTTCTTGATTATACCAAACAAAATCTCAACATATTGGTAGAAATGCGTGCTCCCGAGTGAATAATAATAATAATAATGGAGCTTTATTTATTGTGCCGAATTATCGACGATATTTGTCGATGACACTTTACAATGTTGCAACTGAAAAAACATAGACTAATGAAATTATGTCCAGCAATGCCTAGTAGTGGTTTTAAATTTGTATAAACTTGTACAATGTACACATACTTACGGTGAAAACTTTGAAATATGAATAATTAAATGTAAATATGTAATACAATGTGAACTAAGAATACGCATCAGAACTGTGTAGTTCTATGTGTAAGCACGAGTGAAGAGGTGAGTTTTTAGTTCGGATTTGAAGATGTTGAGAGTGTGCGATGTTTTGATGTCAAAAGGGAGCGCATTGAAGAGTAGAGCGGAGTTGAATGTGAACATACGATCACGGAAGTGTACAGTGAGAAATATGTCATCGATTCTATCTTGCACTTCATAGTGAACGTGATTTTAGATGGAGGTAAACATGACACGATTTTTATTTTTACCACCACACTATCATGATTTTGGCTGCACGTATTCAACGCAGTACATATCTCCAACAAATCTAGTTTAGCGATTGAGTCTGACCATATAGTGAGTGATACACGCGAAATCATCAGCCATGTGGCAACGGACATAAATCATGTCAATCTTGACTTGGTTTGCGAAAGTATTTTACCATTTTAACATTTCGTAGCTTTTTGACAGAGATCCAATTTTCTTTCGGTTTATGTTGCTTTTTCAATTTGGTTGCGTGCTTCTTGTTATATTTGTCTAGACTGTCACATGTGCTACAGGTGTAAGTGCGCATTACATAACTAAGATTAAATTCTGTGTTAAAAATGGTACTGTACAAATACAAGCATTATTTTACCGCGGTAGTCATTTTTCATGCAATTCTTGGTCTTTTTTCATACAGTGAGTGCGATTGTGTTTATATGTAACACAGACACACGGTAAATTCAATGATATAATCAACAAAAAGGAATTGCCATTGAAATTTGGCCAAATGTTTGCCTAGATTTAATTTTTGGTTTGCTTTTTTGCCATACAACTGTTCCAATGATGTTAATGGGGTAGCCAATGTGGTTTTTTGGAATACTTGTAAAGAAATGAGCAGAAAAACCCTATACCTCTGATAGGACACGTACCAACGACCTCCGAGCTGGTGCTCTACCAACTGAGCTACAGGGACGAGTTTTCTCCATTCATGTATTTGACACCGTATTTAAGAACCACTGATATTTATAGTCCATCATCACGCTTGTACAGATATCTGTATATCGCTGACATGATATACGGACTTTAAATATCAGTGGTTCTTAAATACAGTGTCAAAGACCTAAATGCGCAGGAAAAGGCTCTCCCCTGTAGCTCAGTTGGTAGAGCACCAAACCGGTTATGTGGAGGTCGTTGGTTCGTGTCCCATCACAGGTATAGGGTTTTTTTTCTGCGCATTTCTTTTCAACTGTTACAATGTTATTTTTCTGCGCATTTCTTTTCAACTGTTCCAATGTTATTAACACTGCCTTTCTTGAACTGGAACTCCTAATTGTTAGCATACATATTGTTATTTTGTTTACGATATTCAGATTGCGCTTTAATTATACCATAGTGCTTGCCTCGGATAATCATGCTATTGCTGAATTATTGTACCATTTACGTTGAATAAAGATTAAATAAAAACTATGAAAAAACATCCGAAGTGTTTGGTCTTTTTTGCTCTTGGATTTTATTCGCTCTTTGGTCTTTATTTGATTGTGTTATTATTAAGATAATTATTGTGTGTGAGAAATGTTGGTAATTATTATGTGGAGTTAACTTATTTAATTAGATAAATTTACACTTGGTAACATCATTTATATATTTATTTCAATTCAGTTGTGGTTTTCAATGGCGTAACGTAAATCATTTATCATATTTCACAATTTACAAGTCAGTATGTTGTCGGAATATTTGGGGACTTTTGACAGAACTTTTTGCCTGAATAAATTTTTATTAAGTTTAGCTATTTATACTGAAAATTATGTGCATGAGGAATGCCCCGATTTATACACCGAATACGATACCTGCCTCATTGCTGCGACATAATACACTTAAAACAACCTTCACTGTATTTAGACATATCTTTCGGTGCGTGACCTATGTAGTGTGGTGATGCGAGGGTTGCTTCCCTTTAACCTGGCTGTACTTCATATCTTGAGATGGTCTATATGGTGCTTATAGTGTCTTCACATCATGAAATTTGCTGGCCAGCTCATCTGATCAAACTGTTGGTACCGACAAATTATTGCAAGATAAACCCCAATATTGCGCGAAAAATTGTGAGTGAAAGAATGTATTTAATAAAACGCCTACCTGGAAATTTACTACAACAGAATACCAATACAGAATCCTGTAATAATAATAACTCATTTGTTTTGGAGGCGCCCTAATAAATAGTACGTCTCTAAAGCGCTTAAACACATTTCATGTAATAACTAATTACATTGAATAATACAAGAGAAAGCACATATAAGTTAAATCATAGCCAAACGCTATAGCTAAATAAAATGAAATTCTATTGATTTATAGTGCCCTGACAACACATTGCTATCAAAGATACTTTACAAATTTATAGTTACTATGAATGATTAGAAATACAAGGGATACAGTTAAAAGTCGAACTAAGTATACCACAAATGAGTCAAAAATTAAATAGACATATACATTAAGATCACAGATAAAGTAAGTAGTTAATCTCAAAATAAAGCTTTATTATTATTATTATTTCTACTACTATTAACAAAGTAAAATACAGTTTATAGCATAAAACTGTAGATCATTTCTGTATTCCTGGTACTTCTAGTTAATCACAGCAACCTTACATTTGTAGTTTCTTTGATATACATGTGTTAAGAGGGCACTATAAATAAATAAAATTTAATTTCAATGAAAGACATGTGAACCACTTTCAAACCATACAGCGTTTCTCTGGTACAACACATCACATACACTTTCGACGTAGTTATGCAGGCCCCGTGTACTCATGCAAAATACTCTACATACCTGTCATATACCCATGTTATATGGCATATATATCTAAAATAATATATATATAATAAATAATATATATATATAATATACTTTGCATATTATTTTGCATATAGACATTATGTGGTTTATTTTTTTTGTTTCAATTCGAACTGTAATCTGTAATGCACTATATAATTGATTGTAAATAATATTAATGTTTATTTTGTTGAAATTACGTTAGGCCCGTTGTTTATTGTAAATGTAATCGTCGTCACCAGAATTGAACATAGTGCTGGATATTTTACACTGAGGACGGTGATATTGTGACTAAATATTAAAAGTAAATAAATTTTTAAAACTGAGAAAAACTTCTGCTGTGTTTTCAAATACGCTCTAGAGCCGAGGTTCCACAAATGGTCATTATAGTACATATAAATGGATCTATTTAAAATTTTCTACTAAAATATGGAACTCGTGAGAATGACGTCACGCACGTCGGTGCGCACGCGTCAAAGCCGGAAGTGGGTGATTCGATTTATTATGCGAGAGTGACAGACGGATGACAGAAGTTGGATTATTTTATGTTGGCTATCTTATGTGAAACTCTCCTATTTATTTAGTCATAATGTCAGGAATAGATAGTAATCCCTTTGCGGATCCCGAAGCTCCTAACCCATTTGGGGTGAGTGGAAACTAGCAACAAGAGTGTGCAAATGGAGCCGAATTTGCGATCGAACGAGACGTTACCGGCGATTATCTATTCATTTGTCTAACAAGGAAACAAATATATTGCGATTCTTTCGTTCATTGCTGAAGCATCATCTTATTTCTCGTAACACATACGCTACAAGGAAGTAGTTCGATATGCATTATGTGCCGCGGGCACCTTAGCTCTGTGATGACTATCGTAGAGTAACCTCTATTCGATGGGAACCTCCAAATCGATCGTTTTTGGTAATGGTAGCGTCAACGTCATTACGACGTGCGTACATCAGGGTGGACGTCAAAACGTAGAATTTTAGTTTGTCATAAGTTAGTCGCTACTAGTTAATTCTTAGTTGTGATTTTACTACAACCTTCATATGTTTTTGCAAAATAGTTTATCTAAAAAAGTGATCGAAAGTCGCTTCCCCATGTTAATTATAATTACTTAGTTAGCAAGGAGTAACCGACTTCCAATTAGCCATCAAATAAGATATTTCGCATAAATATACATCCGAATGATTTTGATAAAATCACAATTTGTAATTGATGAATAATTATTCATCACTATCGTGTCCTAAATTTGGATGACAATACGAGACATGCTTTCGTAACTACAGCATTCGAACTATTAGCACCATAAAAACTCACAGTGTTAAAAGTTTGTTTCCGCGAAAGCGATAGGCCAACTTTCGACTACTGTTAGGCAGGATCCATTAAGCTTGGTTCATATTTTCGGTTTTTGGCCATAATATTGGCAATAGCTAATTTGAGTTATTATCAGCATATATATTGTTCTAAACTTTAACTGTTAGAGATGTTGATTGATGAAATTTTTCGATTGGATGGCTATTACACTTGTTTCTTGATGTGCTTTTTTAATAAGCCTCAACCTATTGTCGACTGTTATCTGTCTTTCGGAGTAACTTTACTCAGTGTATTTCTAGGTTTTTTAGAATCCGGTGCATCTCTCTAAACTGCTCGCTCTTGATCAATGAAAAATACTGTTATCTCATCATCATCGTTGATTTCCGCTTGATCTGTCCACGTTGAGTTGCATGCTGCCTCTGGTGTCGTCGGCGTACGTGGTATAGGAATTAATTTATCAGTGTGTCTTTCGGTTTTGTCGAGGGGATAAATCCCAGCCTTTCGAAAAGACGGTATCAGATTGTTGGGTGGAAGAGTTTTGTAGCAACACACTACATACAAGTGGTGATCTGATGAAATACACACATCAGTCGGTGGCACTGACTAGCATACATTCTCTCTGCTGAGCCAAAACAACCGAATCCGAAGGCTGTAGAATATCTAAGCATAGTTGGAAGGTATTGCTTTTCTAGCATCCTCTTTCAGCCATACAGGACTCCTTCCACTTCCAGGAAGCACGCCATTTATTAATTTCGTATTCTTGTTTTTTTCCGGGGAAAATGAAAATTGGTGGGAGTATTTGACCACTCGCGCTTCCGCATCCAATGATGGTGAAAGTCTTGGTTTTACTATGTGTGATGGCTTGCTGTCGAGTGTCTACTGCGGTTATAATCTGTGGCGGTGCGTAGTTCTGTGTTACGCCTTTTTCATCGAAATACAATCTGGACGATAATTGAGCTGGTTTTTCACTATCGTCGCCTGTAGTTCAGCACAATACTTATCTATAACATTAGTGTTATCACACCATGCACAGGATACCTCTAAACTACATGGCTTCTTCAAATTAAGACATGGCCATCGACACAAAATGCCATAGAGTAATTTCTTTGAGAGATATTTATTGACAGTTTGTAATTCTAACTATGCCACAAATTCCGAGGCAATCCTGATTTCACTTCTCTGGTATAGCCATCTCCCAATTTTGATATATTGATCAGATGGTCAGCCAAATTCTTCTCTTGCTCCTGTGTAAATTAGGTATTACCTCCCCTATGTTTGGCATCTAAAGCCACGCGACCATCGATTCTATCGTGCAAGGTTGTTAATGGAACACCATAATTCAAATCCACTTACATTATTGGTCTCTACAGCATCATACGCCTTTTAAAGGGCTTCATTAGTGCACTGACCATCGCATTTTCACTTTTTTGTTGGCTCTGAAAAAGTTTGTAATATCTAAAGTAAGGCAAATTTCTTTTTTAATGTTTAAGTAAATATTCCTTGGTTCAGTATATAAAAAATCATCAAAATTCGATTTCTTTACTGTAGTGGGTATTTATTAATAAAACGGTTCAATTCTTACTGTTAACGTAAGGCGAAATGACAGATACCTAAAATGCTTTTGGAAACCATAATACATTATAAGTATGATTAACGATCAATTTATGAGATTTGATAGTACACATGTCAAACATTTATCACGTCTGTTCGAAGTACCTGTTAAGTTCTCATTGTTAGGGTTAAAACTAGTCGACACCAACCTGCGCCAGGCTAAAACTCAATGTTTTTGATGTCACATCTGATGTACGCACATCGTAATGACGTTTATGTGAGCGGCGATTTAATAAAATATCTATTTGGATTTTCACGATCGACTTCTACTTTCTCAACAATATATAATTACCACACAAATTTGAATTGAATTAAGATTTATTTCCGAAAGCTCTTTTGAAAGATGATGTATTATTATTTACATGCTTTACCAGTCTACATTGTGGCAAATGGGCTTCGCTAGAGAAGCGACAAGAGGTTGGAGTGAATTTATTTAACGACGACGTTAGTCACTGGAAAAAATCTAGCCGTCGATGGGAACTTCGCGAATTTCAACTTGGTAGAAAAGGGCAGTTAATTTATATAAAAGGTTTCATCAGTCAGTATTTTCCCTAACCGTCCTAGCCGATCGATCAGCTGTGAATATACAAGTATAAATCGGCTAAGAAAACAGTAATTTTACATTCTTGCAATTGTGAGTAATCGAAGTATTGTTGGATTTTCAATTTTGGTTAACACAATAGTAATTAATGGGTAAAATTTTACGATTATTTGCATAAATTCGTGATCGGCAATTTTTAAAGAGTACTCTATCGGTGTTAAATACCAAAATGCATAGCGGTGTAAAGCACCCGAGTGGCCATTTATTGGTCATAGGTTTGGGCATTACCGAAGGTAAACACCATGTAGATATACAGCGCAATACAGTTGTAGGATATCAGGAAACATAAACGAAAAATGCTGCCGTTGGCTACAAGATCCTGCATCACATTATAAAGTGTTAAATTAGTATTTATTTTCCTTTTGTTTGTCTGCATAGTGGATCATTCTAGATTCA
Organism: Epimenia babai; assembly: GCA_011762755.2. Taxonomy (NCBI): domain Eukaryota; kingdom Metazoa; phylum Mollusca; class Solenogastres; order Cavibelonia; family Epimeniidae; genus Epimenia; species Epimenia babai. Next base: position 8,334 of record WURV02200252.1, read on the forward strand.
AATGTTTTATATTCGCGCTCCTGTTATCCTTATATATCAATGGCTATCTCCCTTTACCGCCAAGTTGATATTTCTTAGGTTTTTTTAATCACATCTCTTTTCCCAATATGTGAAGCAACCAGTGCCAAAGGTCGTATTGTACAATAGCGGAAGACAAACAATACTTTTACAATCATATTCGAATTAAGTATAAATAATGCGAATAAATATTGATAACTGGTGTGACCAGGAGATCAGTACATAGTTATGACTAATCATATTTACCGTATACACCATACTGGTTGCCTGCATATAGATACGTTTACCAAAGGTAATACGTGGCTAGTGGCTGTCATGACAGATGAATGACATTGCAGGACCCATCCGTGAAACAAGCCACTGATAATGCTGATAGAGGCATTGACGATTACAACCCATTTGGCGAATCTAATCAGACAAGACAAGGCGTACGTATCTAAATATGCCTGATTATTAAGAAAGAACAATCATACTAGGGCAAGGACTATGATTATCAGCTAATAATAGTGATCGAGGCGTAGCGATTATATTCGAGCAACCATAATGGCAAGAGCAACAATACTGATAATAATCAAATAGCCCTAATGATAATCGATTAGCAATAATTATAATAATCAAATAGCCCTAATGATAATCGATTAACAATAATTATAATAATCAAATAGCCCTAATGATAATCGATTAACAATAATGATAATAATCAAATAGCCCTAATGATAATCGATTATCAATAATTATAATAATCAAATAGCCCTAATGATAATCGATTAACAATAATTATAATAATCATATAGCCCAAATGATAATCGATTAACAATAATTATAATAATCATATAGCCCAAATGATAATCGATTAACAATAATAATAATCAATTAACAATAACGATAATCGATTAACGATAATGATAATCGATTAACAATAATCATAATAGATTAATGATAATAATTGAGTAGCATAATCTTAATTAATTAGCGATAAGGGAAGCGGTTAGTCAAGTGGTAGGAGCAGTGGACTCGTAACTGAAAGGTAACCACTGGTCGACATTTCTGCGATGATCCTCAGCAAGTCATTTGTCCATAATTGCTGGAGCAAACCCGTCTCAAAATTGTTGGATACTTAATATCATCTTATGCTAGTGTAGAAGGTATTGTATATGCGCTGATTGTAGCTGCCATAAAACATTCATTGCAAACCGCATTGGAGAGCTTGACTGATACCTGCAGTCTATTAATGTTGTACTTTATCTTTTTATAATGATTAATCGATCAATATTATTATCGAGTGACAATAATTATAATAACTGAGTAGCAGTAATGATATTCAATTAGCAATAATCATAATCGATTAGCAATAATGATAATTGAGCAAAGATAATAAGCCAACGATAATGACAATTGAGTAACAACAATGACCATCGAGTAACAGTAATGACGGTCGAGTATCAGTAATGACAATTGAGTAACTATAATGACAATTGAGTAACAGTAGTGACGGTCGAGTAACAGTAATGACAATTGAGTAACTATAATGACAATTGAGTAACAGTAATGATGGTCGAGTAACAGTAATGACAATTGAGTAACTATAATGACAATTGAGTAACAGTAATGACGGTCGAGTAACAGTTATGACAATTGAGTAACTATAATGACCATCGAGTAACAGTAATGACGGTCGAGTAACAGTAATGGTAATTGAGTAACTATAATGACAATTGAGTAACAATAATGACCATCGAGTAACAGTAATGACCATCGAGTAACAGTAATGATAGTTGAGTAACAGTAATGACAATCGAGTCACAATTATAAAAATTGAGTCACAATAATGACAATCGAGTAACAATAATGACAACTGAGTAATAATAATGACAATTCAGTTGCAATAATGAAAATTAAGTAGCTATAATGACAATTGAGTAACAATGATGAAAATCAGGTCACAATAATCAAAATTGAGTCACAATAATGACAATTGAGTAGCAATAATGACTACTGAGTAACAATCATGACAATCGAGTCACTATAATAAAAATTGATATCGAGTAACAATAATGACAACTGAGTAATAGTAATGACAACTGATTAATAGTAATGACAACTGAGTAATAGTAATGACAACTGAGTAATAGTAATGACAATTGAGTTGCAATAATGACAATTGAGTAACAATGATGAAAATCAAGTTACAATAATCAAAATTGAGTCACAATAATGACAATTGAGTAACAATAATGACGATTGAGTAATAGTAATGACATTTGAGTAGCAATAATGACTACTGAGTAACAATCATGACAATCGAGTAACTATAATGATTATCGAGCAATAATAATGATAATCAAGTAACAGTAGTGATAATAGTAGCACAATAAGATGAGGTACGCAAAAAAACATTGAAATCAGCCAACTAGACCAGTGACCCCGTGAAAAGATTTGTTTTGAGTAACACTAATGATTGCGAGTCACAATAATTATTGTTAAGTAATAATAGTGTTTATCACGTGACATAATGCTTATTATTTAAAGTATTTTATATTTTATATGTGACTATTTATAATAACACAGAATTAATATTTCTCAATAGAAGCATGTATATGAACCTAATTTGATTTGTAAACCTACCTACACATGCTGCATGTCCAATTCCCACGCCAGCTTTCCCCGGCAACAGCTGTAAACGTAAAAGCCACGTATACAGGTGTGCTTCATTATAAATTTAGCATCGTGCTATCGACTGATATTGCAATCTATATATGTTGTGTTTTATTTCGCAGTCAGCTTTGTTCTATCACATCGGTGCGTGTGTTTTGTTAGGCATATTAGAATACTCTTCATTGTTATTTGTTAACTCCCATATATGCAGCCATGCATAATTATTAAGTATGACATATACATGTTGACCGATACGATAAATATCGATTCAGGGAGGAGTGGCGCCACCACGCCTGTCTGATGAGCCCGCCGTCTTGGCAACGTCGACCCCGCCCCCGTACACAGCCTCGGGTCAACAGAAGGTCGACACGACATCGCTAGAGAAGCGACAAGAGGTTGTAGTGAATTTATTTAACGACGACGTTAGTCACTGGAAAAAATCTAGCCGTCGATGGGAACTTCGCGAATTTCAACTCGATGGACATTTGTATCATCTCGTGCATTCACGACCGAGCGCCATAATATGGATGTTACATCTAAATGCATTCAGCACCTTTGGTGTTAGAAGCTCAAGGGTTTTACTGATCATAAACCTTTACATAAACGCGTCCTTATCATGCTTTTAGAGGCCGTTAGTGTAGTGGTTAGATCATTGCGGTAGAAACTGGAAGACCTCTCTGTGGGG
>WURV02200263.1:0-11690 GCA_011762755.2 Epimenia babai
AAGAAAAGAAATCCTAAGCAAGAACAAGTACCCAAAAACCAACACAGATCCACAAATCAACTACAATCTCATACGACATCCAAAATCCATACAACTGTGGGTGGAGATTGGAGAGGTTATCTATCAGTCAATGAGATTGATAGAGGCTGTCTGATCTGGGCTAAGCAATTCTGACCATGACTGCTTCATCTATCAGGCTCCCCCATATCACCAGGGGCTACTAAACACTTAGTAATTCTTCACTACACATCAGCTTAATCGCTAATGTCTCTCGAGAGAGAGGGCTCATCTTTCAGACTTTCCATGCTTCCTCTTCATTCATTATTCACATCATCATGCGATACATGGGGAAAGTGGAGTGTTTAGATTCCCTATTCCGTTGGGTGTGAATCGAATTAGGATTCTAGCTAATTTTTGATGCGATATGACAGGTGCATTAAATATAACGGAGGATGTTTTCGCGGCTCTTCAGTTATCTAATGTGTTTTTTTCAAGGTAAGACTCAGAACAGAATCCTATGTTAAAACTCCCGTTTGTTACACTCACTGCTCATCTTTAATCTTTATCTCAAAGGTTAAAACTTGAAAATTCTCTCATCATATTACACAGTCAATTACAGAACCGCTATAGCTACTAACATTAATGTTACGTTAATATTTGAAACTCCACAGAAATCAGCCAGATTAAATCAAAAGTCTATGATCTACATCTTACAAATATCTGTATATGTCGCTGGCATGCTATAAGGCCTTGAAATATCAGCGTATTCTCAAAAGTGTGGTAAATACTTAATTGGGCAGGTGAATTTGGCCCTGTCGTTCGGGTGGTAGACTATCAGATCAGTTTGTCTAGAGGTGGTGGCTCCAGGTCCCACCAAAGGTGGGGCTATATTCTTAATATTATTACAGGGGCATAATTGAAAGTGGAGACATCACAAGATACTGATCCAAATTCTGGCAGGATAGGGAGTGGTTGACCAGTTTTAATGCTTGCATAGTTGAACTTAAATCAAACATATTAGTGGAAGAAGAGTTACAACTCCATCCCTTCAGTTAGCTGTCCATCTAATCTGATTCTATGACCTTCCGCTAGTACGTCCAATACTGCGGCTTAGTGTCAGCTATAGGTTCAACAAAATGAAAAAGCTAGGTATGGCGAGTATAAATAACTAAAATATTTATTATCTTGAAGAGTAGAGCGACTGCAAGAAGACGGAGAGTGAGACTAGAAGTGTTTTGTGTCATTACAAAACATGGATACGAGTTGATGGAGATTATCAAGATGTGGTGGTGACAAGCGAAATTGGACAAGTTGGGTAGGCGACCGAGTGGTACTAAACGGGCAAAAAGTACCTTGATGCCCGTCGAACTATGGGGTAGGTTTAGGTAGTTCTGCGGTTCTACTAATGTGGTTGTACAAGCGTGTCTTCCTGATGTGGCTGCATTTTGGATGCTGATAGCTCGGTCTTTCTAGACGCTTGCCTCACCGTTACTTCATCATCTCACCGTGAATATAATCATCACTAATGACAGATCCAGCAGTAGGCAACACAGGTTATCTGTCTGTTGGAAATGTATAATTATGAACCAGTTAATCTCAACATATGTATGGCTACACGCACATAGTCGTGATACTAAGGTATGGTAAGGTAGTTCTAATAGGAAGAACCTATCCCATAAAGGGAGTTCAACTGTATTCCCACAACCTATCATCATCGTCATCATCGTCATTATCATAATTATCATCATGATTAGTGTATTGTCTGTCTATAGATTACACCTTAATCATGGCGTAGCGGACAATATTAGGATAAAATAAGCGTATTAACGGGGGTCATTATCGTCTAATAATGCTGCAATTAGTTTGGTGACATTAGCGAGCGACTGAGAGAAGGATTCGATGACAACTGTACCGTACACATGAACTAGGATTTGCTGCGGCTATGATATTTAATTCAATGGCGATCTAAAGCCTAAATACAAGGGCACATTGATTTTGTATTTACTGCAACAATAGTCTTGTACTAGCAAGGTGGGAAGATGGTAAGATGGCATTCAATCTGCGTACGTCACATTGGAATGATACAATTCAGACAGCGTTATAAAGCATAAGAGGATCCTGTGAACAATGTATAAAAGGTTCTTTTAAACTGGTCGCATGGAGTGAATGGGTGGATGATGAGCAAATGTTTGTTACGATACATCGTAATACCTCGAATCTTGGCCATATATTATGAACCTGCACCTCACAGGCCAAATTTACTTAAGTACGCTAAAGTACTGTGTTAAATATGATCCAAGGACAACTTTCACAATGTTATATTAACAGACTATTACATGTAATATCTAGACCAATATAAGATGCCCAAAATAATTATTGATTCCGAAAACCATAAAATTACTGTATTTTCTGAAGTCATTACTGTAAATATATATGGCCCACCATTTTTGTTTCTCTTCGTGTGACACTTTGCTGAAAAAGGTCATCCGAGTGCTAATGTACGTTCTCCAGCAAAAGCCCAGTGAGATTTCCTATTTCCAAGAGAAGCTATGCAAGTCGCTACATAAATAACTTTCTTCAAATGAAATATGTGTTTAACCAGGTTATGAGTACAGCTTTCTCAGTTATAGTTTAGAAAGCTCTTAGGAATTAGTGTTTTAGTGTTAATTTATATGTGTGTTATTTTCTGATATCAATGTTTTTAAAAAGTCTATTTATTGATTCAAACTGTGTTAGACAGCAGTGCGATTAGTGCCCTTCAGATAAACTCAATCTCATTTATTTCATAGCAATAGTTTTGGTTTTAACATATTTCAATTTCACTCAAAAGAAATTTGTATCAATCTCGAGCTATAAGTTGGTTTAACTCTCTTTAAAAGAGGTACATAGGTCATTGAATGATGTATGTCAGAAGAAAGAAGCCATTGAATAATCTATGTCAGAAGAAAGAAATCATTGGAAAATCTACATCAGAAGAAAGAAGCCATTGAAGGAACTATGTCAGAAGAAAGAAGCCATTGAATAATCTATGTCACAAGAAAGAAACCATTGAATAATCTATGTCACAAGAAAGAAACCATTGAATAATCTATGTCACAAGAAAGAAGCGATAGAATAATCTATGTCACAAGAAAGAAGCTATAGAATAATCTATGTCACAAGAAAGAAGCCATTGAATAATCTATGTCACAAGAAAGAAGTGATAGAATTATCTATGTCACAAGAAAGAAGCCATTTAATAATCTATGTCACAAGAAAGAAGCAATAGAATAATCTGTCACAAGAAAGAAGCGATAGAATAATCTATGTCACAAGAAAGAAGCGATAGAATAATCTGTCACAAGAAAGAAGCAATAGAACAATCTATGTCAGAAGAAAGAAGCGATAGAATAATCTATGTCACCAGAAAGAAGCGATAGAATAATCTATGTCAGAAGAAAGAAGCAATAGAATAATCTATGTCACAAGAAAGAAGCGATAGAATAATCTATGTCAGAAGAAAGAAGCAATAGAATAATCTATGTCACAAGAAAGAAGCGATAAAATAATCTATGTCAGAAGAAAGAAGCGATAGAATAATCTATGTCACAAGAAAGAAGCAATAGAATAATCTGTCAGAAGAAAGAAGCGATAGAATAATCTATGTCACAAGATGGAAGCGATTGAATAATCTATGTCAGAAGAAAGAAGCGATAGAATAATCTATGTCAGAAGAAAGAAGCGATAGAATAATCTATGTCAGAAGAAAGGAGCGATAGAATAATCTATGTCAGAAGAAAGAAGCCATTGAATAACGTATCTCATGAGTTACCCAGAACTCCAGACAGACGGATTTAAAAGGCTGCTGGCCTGAAAAATGTCACAGTTCGTATACTAACGAGACGAGGGATTAAACGTGAGTCTTCTAGAATTCAAGTCGACTCATATAGCCACTGGGTAAATGTGACTAACAAATTAATATAAGATCATTTATGTTGACATCTCGAGAATAATAATGAATTATATGACGTCTCATATAATTATAGGACAAATACAAAGGTAACAAATTCTTGACTAAATGCTGTAAACATTGCACCTGACGAAATATAATCAATATACAAAAGCTCTGGTTACATTTTATATTAGTTAGTCAAAAAAGTGTACCGTTTACGTATTTTTTGCATTTAAGGTACGGCTAACATGGCAACCCACACCCTAGCATTTTGTAATTATGTTGATATTGACTAAGACTATGAGAATCGCCGAATACATATTGAGTATAGCTACCACAAGATCATAAAATACATATTGAGTATAGCTACCACAAGACCATACAACACATATTGAGTATAGCTACCACAAGACCATACAATACATACTGACTATAGCTACCACAAGACCATACAATACATATTGAGTATAGCTACCACAAGACCATAAAATACATATTGAGTATAGCTACCACAAGACCATACAATACATATTGAGTATAGCTACCACAAGACCATACAATACATATTGAGTATAGCTACACAAGACCATACAATACATATTGAGTATAGCTACCACAAGACCATACAATACGATACAATACATATTGTTAAAAGATTCTGCGAAATGTCAATTCAGCATAGACTATCACTATTTTTTGCCAACATGTCTTTGTCAATGCAACAGAAAGGTCTATGCTTTCCGCAATTAATGAAGGGTAATTTTCACTGTCAATAAATCGATATTTCATCTACATTTAATATTTTATGACGACCTTGACACAATGACCCCGTAACTAGGGCTCAGCCATGTGTATGTTACGACAAACAGGAGATACGTTGATGAATTATGTACATGGATGATGAGGTCATGAAACCCGAGTTCGCAATTATTAAAACTGAGCATGTGATTTCGAATTTATTTCATTAGCAAGGTGACATGTTGGAATTGTCTTTAGCTTCTATATTATTAGAGCTATACCTCCCTCACGTCAGCATTGACTCCATGAGAAATGGTTCTTACACTCGTTTGTATCCCTAATAATAAAGAAATGTCAGAATTTACCTGAGCACTGCACCATAGCAGTTCAATTACTGGGTCCTATATATAGCCGTTCGCAAAAGTAATCCACCCTATATGCAAAAAACATTTCCAATTACCTCAACTCGAATTCATCTCATATTTTTTATTCCCTTCGCCATGGAATTACTTATTAATGAAAACAAGCAGGTTGGATTTCGTGAATTTTTTCAATAGAAAATCTAAAAAAACGCGTTTTAGACATTTTCCTATTTCATAAAACCAGAGATATTTTTCCGGCGTCTTCAACATTCAAATGCGCAAGTATATCGATATAAGTATTGAGAAAGATTTTTCTCGAAGTTGGCTATTAAAAATTAGCAAATTGTGAATTTTGTAAGGGTATAACGATGCAATATGGTAACTATATAAATATGGTGAGTAACCACCATTAATAAAATAGTACTCCATCCCTCCTTCTTTCCAGGATGTAAATTAAATTAATTTCTTTAGTACCACCATGTTCAGTTCGTCTGATATATCCTGTAACACAATATTTGCTCATAGTACATCTTTTACTGTCCATAAAACTATGAGAAGAATGGGGTACTTATTAGACATAAGTGTAAATTTGGTAAAATCATCGAAATATCTCTGATATGTACAACATGGATACGATAGAGTAAATGACGTACCCTTTGTGTGACGGCGCGCGATAAACATGTCGGTACAACGATGAACGTATGAGGGTATCTAAACGCGCGGGCTCTTGTATGTATCTATGTATCTAGCTGGGAATGAATCAATACACCCGTGGACAGCCAGCGACACGTATTAACTACTGCCGAACAGCAATGCCCAGTTGAGCTGATTTTGTTGGTGGTGGTTGGCATTATCCGGTCACCAGCGCTGGTTAATCATTTCCGTCTACCCGCGGAGAGATGGCTAGACTGTGTGGGGCTACGGTGGTCAATAAACGGCCATCCATTCACGGTATCAGCCGGCATCTGTCTACTGGTGGAGGGAGAAGTGGGCTAAATTAGGCTAGTCACAGCAGGTCGTCGATGAAGAGCTAGCTGTTCACGCTACAGGACAGCATTTCTGTCTACCATGAGAGGGAGAACTAACCTACGTCCACCTAGGACCTTATGGACGACCCATCAAGCATCCACACTACTAGCGGACTAAAATGTTGTCCAAATTCAAAAACACAAATGTACGAATATCTCGCTCATTTACTGTAGTGAAAGATGCAAAGGTGGAGGGGGAACCCCAATTTTGTAAGGACTTGAACATGCAACTTCCCGCATGGTTAACCGTGCTTCTAACCACTGCACTCTACCCTCCCCCCTCCTCCCAAATTGATGGTACCATATTGATTATGTCATAGTTACGATGTATTACCATACCATATTGATGCTAAAGTATGATGGTGGAAACACAGCATATAAACGCTTGAACTCTCCCTAACTGCGCCCAAGCGTTAAGTGCCACTATATGGATTTACCAATGACTAATGAGGTTATTCTTGTTCGATCCGTAAACGAGGCAGACAATGGCAAGCTCTGGTTATCTGGTACAGTTGATATTACTGACTATGCATATACTTACATATGCAACAATGGCTGGGAGTGTCCCATTGTATGGGCCATGATAGGTCCTTTATGATGCCACCCTCTGACAAATAGATTGTATGTGTATGTATACATATATGTAATGCTAATTGGGGTAGCAATTGTTGCTTTCTGGATAACTGAAGAGAAACACACAGAGAAACCTATACCTAAATACACAGGGAAAAGATCGCCGCTATAGATCAGATGGTAGAACACCAGACTGGTTATCTGGAGGTCGTACGTGGTTTTGTGTCCCGTCAGAGGTATCTGTATAAGTTTATTTCTGTATATTTCTCTCCATGTATCTGTAACTGTAGGTCAAACAAATTGATTAGCCTCCGTGATTAGTTTTGGTGAAAACACTGCAGTGGAAACCACAGAGTTTGGGTAGCCAGTTGACCTTCATCCATACAGAGCATTGGTTCAAAATGCCCGGACAGGCTATATATATGTCGCATTCACCGCTAAATTTCTGCGGTATTTTATGATTATTCACGAGATGATGAGCGAGGAGAGAGGAAAGCGCCATGGATATTATCCGTCCGGAAAAGAGCGACATCACGAGAGGAAAAACGTCCCGACATAAGCCCATTATACGGGCTACTCAGATGCCTGATGCATGGGCAGACTGGGTTTACAGCATTTTCTGCTTGAAGAATATCACAGGTTGTATACTGGTTACACCAGTTTATCCAGGGTAGATTGAATTCTAACTATCTACGCTACTCATGACACGATCTACTCTCAACAGTCTGGCTATAGGGAAAAAGAGCAGAGTGGAACCGAGTTTGCATATGATAAAAGGTGACAGGTGAACTAACGGCAAAACGTTAAACATTAAATCATCACAGAAAATGTAATGTAATAACGTATTTTTATAGCTCATAGTCAGATGTAACCCCCTCTCTCATGTGCTTTAGAATAATTGGAATAAAAATATTTCAACAGTACCAGGAGTAAAACTGGGAAGATCAAAGCGTATTAAGCTGTGATTTAAAAGAAGTTGATGATGTAAGTGTAATGATGTAATAATAATAATAATTATTATTAAGTGATCGAATGGCCAGACGCAAGTTATTCTACAAAGTAGGACCTATGCTGGAAAAAAATGATTTATCAGATGTAACCAGCCAACATGGATTACTCGCAGTCATGATAGAGTCACCAGAGCGGAGCTGCCTGTTAGGCACATAGAATAACACTAAGTCATTTAGGTACATAGGAGCTTTGTTGTGGACACACAAAAATACGAATACAAGAATTTTGAACTCACAACGTTTACGCATTGGTAACCAATGTAGCTCCATGAAAAGAGGAGTGATCAGACAAAATTTACGTTGTTTCACAATCACCCGACAAGCTGCGTTTTGTAGGCGAGTTAACCTATCTAACAGACGTGACTTGGTGCGAACAAGTAAACTATTGCGATAGTCAAGTCGTGATGTCACGAGTGCATGCATCACTGTACGTGCAGCGGGAAGGGTGATATACGGTCGGATGTGTCTGATATACCGAAGGTGCAGTAAGCATTCACGACAGACGTTCACATGTTCCTCGAACGAAAGAACGCTACATTTCGGCGTCCACTAATAACCAAAAATTTAGCTTTGTCTCTGAAAAACGAACGAAGTCAAAGAAACATAATGCTGTATTGTTGATTATTAATGAAAGAGGTTCCGAGAAATCTATTATCACACTGTCACTTTTACTGTATTGAATTTTAATGCTGGATGATAGGTATGGAAAACAGTGAGATGTGATGTCAGTGGCAAAACATATCGGTTGGTATTGACAGATGACACAAACCCCACCGTATATGGGTCCATCTTAGCGATGGCCATTTCTGTGAGATTTCACTTAATTTAAGGTGATTAACATAAATTGATATTGTAATTTACATAATGAAATTGGCGGTTAAATTGATAAACGATGATTAGACTTTTGTATATTTGGCAATAAGAGCAAAGATATATACAGAAAATAATTTAAAATTTTAAATAGATTTATAAGATAATTTTGTGTATGTTTCTTTGTTGACTTTTGTGAATCACGAGTATTACTTCTGATTAAAGTTACATTAATATGGCTGATTGACAATAAAGATATAAAATAAATCAGATATAAAAAATACAGTGGTTTGAACCTGTTAATACATTTTACCGTCAGGGTTAAGGTAGGATAAAGGTGGCTAAACATAAAACTGGCACTACAATGAATTGTTATTAATAAAAAACATACACTAGCTTAATATGGAAGGGTTTTCTTATATAAACTTGATTATTCCAGGAAATAAACATGACAACAAGTGGTGGTGTTTCTAAAAACGTCGAATGACACGAGAATACGAGGGCGTATTTAAAAAATCGTAACAAAAATGAAAGTAGGTTCTTATGCTACTTTATTAATGGTTGTAAATGTCAGTCGCACACACAATATTGATTTCCTCATTATACCTGAGAAAATTGAACAATTCTTGAGTTTCAATATTCAATCGAGAAAATCTCGTTCAAGAGGTGAGAAAAAATCCATCGTGTCTCTCACTCATAACCGCCGCTTCACTCCGCTGACAATTAAGGAATTAGAGCGAGAATAATTGTTAGCATCTGTATCATTTATGCAAATGTAATTGTACAGCTAATGTATGGCTATTTACATAAAGTAATTACTCACTCTGATTCTAAAGCCAATTAATCGCCTCCTTACTGTCTAGGCTGCGAAGCTCGCGAATTTAACGACTCTCCAGGACTCACCGCGACGGGGCCGAAGAGATCCATTTAGATTTGCTCGCCGAGTGATCAGCGAGCGTTCATGGAACGGGTTTTATTGATCGAGTGCGTGAAGGTGCCGGCACGATTTATGGAATCGATTTGACCATTGTGCTCCTTGAGACGCTCGAAGGAGGCGCCAACACTGTCCTACTATGGGGCAAAGACTTACACTCAATAACCTTATTAGCTTTATTGTAAACAAGCTATCTTAATTCAGTCCTACGTGTTACACTCAATAATCACTTTAACGTATTCGTATACTACCCGTCTCAATTTAGTCTTGCGTGTTACACTCAAGAACCTTATTAAGTTTATTGTAAAAAATCTATCTTAATTTAGTTTTACCTGTTACACAGTTTTTACCAGTCCTACGTGTTACACTCAATAATCACTTTAAGGTATTCGTATACTACCCGTCTCAATTCCGTCTTGCGTGTTACACTCAAAAACCTTATGAAGTTTATTGTAAAAAATCTATCTTAATTTAGTTTTACCTGTTACACTCAACTCTCTCAACTGTCTCAATTAAGTGTTACGCAGGTACAGGCGTGGATTATCCTCTACATTAGTAGAAATTGCAACCAATCACCACCCAAGCTTTGGGGCACAAACCTGGGTTCCTTGGTAAAAGTTTCCACATCAAATTTTTTTGGTAAAAATATTTTTCATTGTCGAATGTTTATAGTTACAGAAATGATTACACGGTGTTCGTTGAAACTTTTTTTACATTGCTTATGTTGAAATATGAGCTAATTTGGTTTGCAATAAATAGCAAAACAGTAGTATTTCCTGGGAGAATATTTTATTGATAACCGATTCAAGATCGCCTGATCTAATTTTCATCGAATCTGCAATAAGTTTAGTATCGAATATGTAAATTTCATTCAAATATATGTCACATGTAAAAAAATATTAGAGTAAAAGCGTGGCTCTGTCTCGATGCCACCAACAATTTCATTAACTTAGGGGCCACCTGAGGTGAAATTCTGCCTTTTTCTTTTTGTCTGTTGATACTTGGAGTCAGTGGAATGAATTTATTTATGAATAAATAGCAATAAACAGAGATTAACCCACCGCCCCCGCCATCATCGGTCCTTTATGATGTTAGGCTTGATAAGGCGTGGTTAACATGAGGAAAGGATGAAGATCATTATATTAGACAAAACATCGTATTGGTCCTTTATGATGTTAGGCTTGATATGGCGTGGTTAACACAAGGAAAGGATAAAGATCATTATAGTAGACAAAATATCATATTGGTCCTTTATGATGTTAGGCTTGATATGGCGTGGTTAACACGAGGAAAGGATAAAGATCATTATATTAGACAAACCATCATATTGCTCCTTTATGATGTTAGGTTAGATATAGTGTAGTTAACACGAGGAAAGGATAAAGATCATTATAGTAGACAAAATATTATATTGGTCCTTTATGATGTTAGGTTAGATATGGTTTAGTTGACATGAGAAAAAGATAAAGATCATTATAGTAGAAAAAACATCGTATTGGTCCTTTATGATGTTAGGCTTGATATGGCGTGGTTAACATGAGGAAAGGATCAAGATCATCATAGTAGACAAAATATCATATTGGTCCTTTATGATGTTAGGCTTGATGTGGCGTGGTTAACACGAGGAAAGGATAAAGATCATTATAGTAGACAAAACATCGTATTGGTCCTTTATGATGTTAGGCTTGATGTGGTGTGGTTAACACAGGAAAGGATGAAGATCATTATAGTAGACAAAACATTACATTGAAAACGCAGCCTACATATGTCACGCACTCCACATATACGCACACGCACGCACATACACACACACACACCACTATATCTGCAACAGATGATTTTTTACAATGTCATGATGAGAGATAGATAGACCATCCAGCGAGCATTTGACACCCGCAGCAACATCAGAAGGAAGACGTCCGTACAAAAAACAACACTGTAAGGGCTTCCCTGACCAGTGACGACCATTGTTAGATATAGTAAACGGAGATTTTTGCTCTAAAATGCTTCAGGTAATCGACCTGCTAGACTGGTTACACTGGCTAGACTGGATAGAATGGCTAGACTGGTTACACTGGCTAGACTGGATAGAATGGCTAGACTGGTTATACTGGCTAGACTGGATAGAATGGCTAGACTGGTTACACTGGCTAGACTGGATAGAATGGCTAGACTGGTTACACTGGCTAGACTGGATAGAATGACTAGACTGGTTATACTAGCTACGCTGGTTATACTGGCTAGACTGGATAGAATGGCTAGACTGGCTGGACTGGCTAGACTGGTTATACTGGCTAGACTGGA